>CAUYON010158944.1:0-11895 GCA_963573935.1 Arctocebus calabarensis | reverse complement strand
ATAGGGTTGATGTGCATTCCTCGACCTTGTCTCTTGACTCAGCTCCAAACCGTTGGCTTTCTTGCTAAATTTCTGTCCTTTGACTCTCCTTCTGGACAGGAGCGTCTGCAGAAAGCTGGCTACAGACCGCCATCTTGGCTCATCCCCCCTCTGCCTGGCTATTTTTTATTGATGGGATCTTGCTTTTGCTCAGGCTGGTCTCAAAATTGTGAGCTCAAGCAATCCATCACCTCGGCCTCCCAGAGTGCTAGGATTACAGACATGAGCCACTATGCCTGGCCTTATTCTAGTTTTCTGTAGAAAAGTTGTATCTCCTTATGATACAGGGGTTTTCAAACTTTTTGAGTAATTAATACTATAAAGTTCTACTTTTTTTTTAAGCACCTGTAAAGGAAGCAAAAAGATTTGTATTCTAATGCAATTCCTTCATTTATAAAACTTACAAAAAATATGGAAAGGCAGTACCAGATTTAGAACTGTGGCATTTATAGTATATTATTGTATGTGTAATGTAATACAACATTATAACTTGTAATGTATTACAATTATAATTCAGTATTACAATTTATAATATTGAATTACATTTGTAATACATACAATGCATTTATAACATTGTATTATATTTGTAATATAATGTTTTTGTAACAGTGTATTAAGAACACACCATAAATATCATTAATTTGCTTTTATTATTTAATTAGAAACTCTGGTTTATATTTCTTCTTTACTCCTCAGATTCGTGGTTTGTCTTCTTTGCAGCTGAGCTAACCTAGCTTCATGTTTTAAGAAAACCGTTCAGCATAGTTTTGACAAACCTGGAGAATAATCTCTTGTTTTTGAATCTGTTAATTTTATACACAACATAATATTAATTGGAATAAAGATGATCTGCAGTACATAATTCATCAGTCAAGAGCCATTCCTCAAAGATTCCGTTAGTTAGTGCTTTGGAAAACTGTATTTACATTCTCTCCCACTCTGGGTACCTTTAGCTCCACTCCCTCTTTCCCTTTGTATCTCTATTTCAGTTTGCTCTTTCTCCATTTCTCTCCCTCTCTCCTCCGTCTCTCTTTTTCCCTCCCTTTCTCTGTCCTACTGCCTCAATCTGCTCCCTGCTGGAATCCTCCTTGTGCACAGCTGCAAGGCGATTTGCTTTGTATCTGCTGTTCTCTTTTCCCAGAATGCCCTTCTTTTTCAAGATGAAAAATTGGTCCTTTAAGAATAAGATCAGATTAAAACAATTATTCCTCATTCTCATACTTATCTGGGGAGAGGTACCCTCACCCTCCCTTTTGCCATACTTCTGAAGCAATTCTCTAGTCCTATCTTCTTATACCCTATTAAAAGCTGGTTCAACCAGAGAGTCTGTCTTTCATTTCTGAAACCTCACCACATATTATTATGGCTCAAAGAATGTCAATTGAGTAAACAAATAGTGGAAAAATTACATTAATGATTGACTATTCAAATTTGATCATAGTTAATAACTATGGCAGAATTTGATTTCCAAGATTGCTTTTTTCTGTCATTTGACTTGTTTTAGATATCTTACCAACTTTTGCGTTGTCATAGAATGCAAAGTAATTTTGATTAGTTGCTTAATAGAAGCGTACTAAATATTAAATTACAGGAGACTATGATGTTCTCTTTTCCAAATTGCAGTCTTCTCTATGTCCTCTCACATCTGTTGTCTGGCTTGATTTTCAATAAATGGAAGGTCTGGGACTCCCAATCTAATATCTTAAATGAGGAACAAGCTGATTTGGGGACAAGTATTTTTCTATTACAGTTTTGATTTGCTCCGTTTCACTTAATTGAGAAAAAATATAGTTTCAGATTAATCAATCTTTGATTCCATAAACATTTATTATTAAAATACATAAAAATGTATCTTTAATTCATTTGAATTTATTGATCTTTGCTTCCTTAAGTCTAGAGTGTGTGTATATATATATACTTTTTTTTGAGACAGAGCCTCAAGCTGTTGTCTTGGGTAGAGTGCTGTGGCATCACACACAACAACCTCCAACTCCTGGGCTTAAGTGATTCTCTTGCCTCTGCCTCCCAAGTAGCTGGGACTATAGGCACCCACCACAACACCTGGCTATATTTTTGGTTGTGGTTGTCATTGTTGTTTGACAGGTCCCTGCTGGATTTGAAACCGCCAGCTCTTGTGTATGTGGCTGGTGCCTTAGCTGCTTGAGCCACAGGTGCCGAGCCAATTTTAGAGTACATTAATGTTTATTTTCTTAGATAAGAACCTTTGATGCTCCTGATTTGTAGTTCAGGACTTATGTGTTCCAAAGAAGATCTTATTGCAATACTACCATGACAACTACAGTGAGAAGGGACAGAGCCTTGCAGCTGAAATTCTTGAACAAAGTGTTATGAACAGAATTGTGTCCCAGATCTCCTTACTTACAGATTTTATTTTCATAACTAGGTGCAGTTTTTAGAGGAATCAAATGAATGGCTTCCTACGACAGCAATTATTTATTTCCATAGAGCACACATTTTAAGTATTGGAAAGATTCAAAGCAGCATGTTTAGGACTGTTTTATCTGTTCTCCAGCAGTCAATCTTAATGCACATGGCTTTTCATTTATGTAAGACAACAAATCAAATTATTTGCTTTTATAGCAAACATATGGACTTTTCCACTTAAATGTCTTACAGCTATAAAAAAAAAAAGTCTTACAGCTAATGCAATATATATAGATTTCTTCCTAATCAATAGCACTGAAAAGGGCAGTGCCTGTGGCTAAAGGAGTAGGGTGCCGGCCCCATATACCAGACCTGGCCCTGGTCAAAAACTGTAAAAAAAAAAAAAAAAAGCCCTGAAAGAGAAAAGGCCAGTCTCAAAGCTGCAGATGCTGGCATGGATGTGGAAAGAAGGGAACACTTTTACACTCCTGGTGGAACTGCAAACTAATACGTCCTTTTTTTTTTTAAATTATTATTTTATTTTGTTTTATTTATTTATTTATTTATTTTTTGAGGCAGAGCCTCAAGCTGTCACTGATAGAGTGCTCTGGCATCACAGCTCACAGCAACCTCCAATTCCTGGGCTCAAGCACGTCTCCTGCCTCCGCCATTTTTTGGGTGCAGCCATCATTGTTGTTTTGTGGGCCGGGGCTGGATTCGAACCCTCCAGCTCAGGTGTACGTGGCTGGTGCCTTAGCCCGTTGAGCCACAGGCGCCGAGCCTAATACGTCCTTTTTGAAAGGAACTGTGGAGAATCCGCAAAGAACTCAAATTAGGCCTCCTATTTGATCCTGAAATCCTATTACCAGGCATCTACCTAGAAGAACAAAAATCCTTTTATCTTAAGGACACTTATACACTTGTACTAGACTGCTTATCACAGCTCAATTTACAATTGCCAAAACATAAATGCCCACAATCCAGGAATGTATTAACACACACACACACACACACACGCACCATGGAACACCATGGAACAAAGCCATTGACAAAGATGGAGACTTTACATCTTTTGTATCAACCTGGATGGAGTGGAACACATTGTTTTTAGTAAAGCATCACAAGAATGGAGAAGCAAGAATCTAATGTAGTCGAATGGAGTTGCAAGAATCTAATCAAGTCTAATATGAAGATAGTAGATGAGATAATTCCAGGGGTGGGGTAGGGGACTGAAGGAGCAGGGAGCAGAATGGGGGGGTCACAGTGTATGGCACACCTCTTGGGGGCAGGACACAATTATAAGAGGGACTTTAGCTAATGGATGCAATAAGTGTAAGTTAATTCTTTGTACCCTCCCCTCAATGAATCCCCAACAATAAAAAAAAAAAAGAAAGATAAAAGGCCAAATTTAGATGCTATTTTTTAGTTACCTCCTTCTGCACAGACGTATCTAATGATTATTGGCTTAAAACAGCAACTATTTAATCATTTCTCAAGACTCTGCACGTTGGCTAGGCTCCATGGGAAAGTTCTCCACATCATGTTGACTGGCACTGGAGTTACCTGTGGGGTCTCCTGGGCGCTCCTCGGTGCTGGCTGTGTACAGCAGTACCTGGCTTCTCCTTTCTGTGGCTTCTCTTTTTGCCTTGGTCTCGTCATAACTTGGTGGCCAGATTCTGAGAGGATGTAAGTGAAAAAATGCCCTCTTCTCTAAAACAAGAGCATCTTTCAGAAGGTCATTCCCATCGCATTTGTTGGCCAAATACCCTAACTCCAGGGAAGCCCTCTTTCCAGGGAAGGCACCATCAAGTCTCTCTCGGTGTGGTAGTGGAATGTATGTACAGGGAAGGCAGGATTTGATGTTGGCCACTGCTGGCTGTGATCTACCACAAACCTCTAATAAAACTCTCAGTTTCATGTTATCTACTATTTAGCTCCATTCTAAACCTAGAGTAGGGTTACTTAAGGATGCTGGTGGGTTAGAATGACCATGTTCATAAGGTGGGAAATGAGGGCCTGTGAAGCTTCTGAAAATGTGTGAACAATTTCGTATAATTGTGATTTTTGGGGGCAAGAAAAGGAAGCAATAGTCAATGGGACTTGGTAGTTAAATGCCTAGGCTCAGGGGTATCATATAATTTTTCTATAAATCTGGGCTGTGTAACATACTAGTTGTATCATTTTGAGGAATTATTTAACCTTTATAAGCCTTAGGTTTTTAATTTATGAAATGGACATAAAATGCAGGTGGCTACAAAGTTTGTATGCAACTTAAAATTGCACACTATTTTATATTTCCTTGGTTATTGTGAGACATAAGTGAGGCAATACATGTAAAGATCTTAGCACAGGGCTTGATGCACAGCAATGGTCTCATAAGTATTTATACAGTAATGGTCTAATAAGTATTTGATTATCATTATTAATACCATTCTCAATAGGTCAGTGAGTACCAAAAGGAGTAATAAAATGATCCTGGGTTCTCTGAGCTCAAACTCTATATTAAATTAGATCATCAGAAATGTAATGTTCTTGGACTAAATTCCTTAAATCTCCAATTGAAGTACTTTCTTGAGCTATGATGGAACAATACACTTTTAGGTTGAATCAGGCATTGATACAAGAAATGGGCAGGAATAGATTTTCTGTGTTTAAACCTGACTTTCTAAGTGTTGGTCATCCTGTGGGCCTAGTGCCTACAAAGTAAAATATTTTCCCTGTCTTAAGGAACATGTAAAAATTCCTCCCATGACATAAGGGCAGTTTTGGGAATCAGAGACAAAGTCAGGTGGCAGCGTTGTGTCAAAGCTGTGTATATTTTTGCTGGTCTCTCCTCCCAACCCCCTCCCCCAAAAAAACTGCTTTCTCCTGGATGATCTTTTTGCTTATCTGCTTGGTCCTCTGTTCCTCATTCTTGTCGTCTTGTTCCTTTATTACCCTGACTTTTTTCTCTGATTCTTATCAGCTGAATATTTAGGCCAGTATACTGATAACCTCATTGGGCTGCTTGAAATCTGCTGGCATCTCTGCTTTCTTCCACCCTGCGTCCTACATTGACTGTTAGGAGTGATGGTAATGGCTGCTACTTCCCTTCTGGCATCCCAATCTCATTCATTTTAGAGACAGTGTCTTTTTTTTTTTTTTTTTTTTTTTTTTTGCAGTTTTTGGCCGGGGCTGGGTTTGAAGCCGCCACCTCCTGCATATGGGGCTGGCGCCCTACTCCTTTGAGCCACAGGCACCGCCCCAAATCTCATTCAAAATTCCCTTTCACCAAGTGTAGCTTGAGATCCTACAGGGAACGAATTCTGAGAAATTTGGGTTCAGCTTAGCTATGTTGAAGTAATATGCTACAGACTCCACCACATTACTGATTCATTTCTTTCTAGCCACTATGTTTTAAGGTACCTGCAACTTTAGGTAAGAGAGGCTCCTGTCCCTAGGCTTTGCCCTGTAGGACCCATATAGGGAAACTTGCCTATCCTTAGCAGGGAAATGAAGCAGTGTGCTTCTGGTTATAAGGAAGTATTGTTGTGTAACTTACTTTGTTTTTCTTGGTTCCTTGGCTTCCAGGGAATTGAAGCATAGTTATATAACCCCAAACATAACAGTCTTAAGACTTTGTTTTGGTACTCTTTCTTCACTATTCTTCCTCACAACATGGCTCTTATGTTTACAGATTTAAATAATTATATATTCAAATATACAAATTATGTTTATATTTTAAAATGCTTCTAAAAGAGATAACAGAATCACATAATAAAAATATCCAGGTTCGGCATCCATAGCTCAATTGTTAGCGTGATGGCCACCTACACTGAGGCTGGTGAGTTCAAACCCACCCTGGGCCTGATAAACAATAATGACAATAGCAACAAAAACAAACAAAAAAATTAGCTGGGAGTTGTGGCAGGTGCCTGTAGTCCCAGCTACTTGGGAGGCTGAGGCAAGAGGATCTCTTAAGCCCAAAAGTTAAGAAGTTGCTGTGAGTTGCGATGCTACAGCACTCTACCGAGGATGACATAATGAGAGTCTGTCTCAAATATATATATATATATACAAAAGTAGAAAATGAATATACAATGAGAATTATCTCCCTCTCATTTCTGCCTCTGTGTAATGAGTTTCTAGCTTTCCATTTCTTGTAGATCTTGCCAGTGATTTTTTTTTTTTTGAGATAGGATTGCACTCTGTTGTTTAGATTGGAGTCCAGTGACATCATCATAGCTCATTGCAACCTCCAACTTATGGGCTTAAGTGATCACCCTGCCTTAGCCTCCCAAGAATAGCAGGGACTATAGGCAGTCACTGCCATGCCCACCTAAGTTTTCTATATTTTTGTTAAGGGCGATGTCTCACTCTTGCTTGGGCTGGATTTGAAATCTTGACCTGAAGCCATCCTCTCACCTTGACCTCTCAAAGTGCTACTATTATAGGCTTGAGCCATTGCTCTGGCCTTGTCAGAGATTTCTTAATGCCTATAGCAGAAAGCACAGATTTATTTTGTCTCTGCTATGTTCTTACTCAGATGGTACTCAAATATACAACTGGCCTGCACAATTTATTTTTCATATAATGATAAATATAAATAACTTTTCTATAAAAATGCATATATGTACATTTAGGTTTATCCTCTTCTGGGATTAGGTAGAATATAAACCATAAATTATAGCCAGGTCTAATATACATTCCGAAGTTCAACAAAATGATTTTTGTGTCATCTGTTGTGTTGGATGGGCTATACGACAGTTATTTTCCTTCTCATTCCTCACAGTGAAATTGGCTCTATCTTTTCTTCCAGAATCATTAGTTATCATTTCAGACTCATTTATCACCCCTCAGTTCATCACCCATAGTTTACAAGTCAGTTTTGGACTATGTAAGGATCATGTTAAAGGTAAAGGGTCTCAAATGACTGGATCGGCTGGTAACACACTTGCTGGGTGTCTGGGGTAAATCCTCAGACCTGAGGAAGCCTTTTTGTTAACTGTACCTTGTGGCATATCTGTGACTGAGATTCTGCCTCTGGCTCCGGATCAGTCCTCTTGTTGGGGTTGGATTTCTGTCTTGAAGCCCTTTCATATTTGTTCCTGCTTAGCTTTGCCAATCATTTTCTCAAGGATAGAACATTTCTCTTTATTCTCTCTTCATCTTCAGGTGTGTACTAGAATCTTGTTCAAAATAGATCCTCCAGGAGTCACATTGTTTACACTCCATTCTCATGTTTTTTTTCACAGCTTGTAAATTCTCGCTGTCACATTTTGGATAGTCAATTAGACCCCCATACAATCTGCCAAATTAAGTCCAAGGTCACTACTATTCCTCTGTGGTTATTTCTGTTTGTACTAATGATGATTCATGTGGGGGGATTACCACTCAAACTAGTTCATATTTTCTGCTCTCAGCCCTCCAGATCTGGTTTGTTTACATTTCCATCCAGTTTGCTACTCAAGTTTCAGTCACATCAGGAACCCAGGAACTCACTCAACTTTTAGTGTATTATGATCATTATTTTTATAGATATGGCAGTGGAAGTAGTAGTGTCGAATGACCTACTTGACTTGCATTAGGGGTAGGTGAAATTAAAATATATGTAATTTTACTGAAATTACAACCTCCAGAAATCTGAAAGCAGATAATATATATTTCCAAACACTGAAGAGTAAAGTAAAACTAGCATACAGTTGTTTTTCAGATCAATGGGGAAGAAATGGCAACTGTGGCTTTAATATTTGTGGATTGTTTCTAGAATTATAAAATTTTGAAAGTTACCATTGGCTCATCTCTAATTATACTTTCAAAATGAGTCAGCCTATTTCTTAATAATTAATAAACCATATTAGAAAATAATTCATATTTTTCTGAAACAAAGGTGCCTATTAATCAATTTTTTTCTAAATCTGTCAAACTCACAGTCAAACTGAGGTTCACTTCTTTTGACAATATCTTTAAAATAGAAACATGGTTTACAGATAAATTTTAAATTGCAGATAGATACTATGTAGTGGGATTCTTTAGATCTTTCAATGGTTTATTGCTCAAGAACAACCAAAGTTGGCAAAATATTTATGTGGTCTAGTCATAAATATTTAAATAAGAACCTAGTTTACATGTAATTTGAACATTAGAATCCTAAAATCAGAGACAGTAAAAGCCAAGAATTTTTGATTACATGAAATAAAAACACAGGCTTCATGGTTATATTCCAAAATACCCTCTAATTGTAAATAAACTTGGAGGATGATGTAAGTTTTAAATGAATAAATTGACTTTTTTGTTTTTGTCAGATTTTTAATTAATTGTAGCTAATTATTTTATCATATATTACTATAGTAAACTGTTCCTTGTAATTATTCAAAATGTGATTTCCCTTTTCATGCCCATGTAATGAATAGATGAAAGTGATTTTTTCTTAAAAGAAGGCTTAGAATGTGCAAAGATATTGCTCAGTGCTCTGAAAAGAAGCATTTTATTCATTCATGGCATAAAATTAGAATTCAAGAAAGAAAATACGAGACAATGATTTAGAAGTAAAAGAAGCACATTGATTCTCTAAACTTTCAGCTTTCTATTCGCACTCTTATAATTGCTGCTAAAAAAAGCAATTTAGCGTTTAGAAGTGCTATGAGCAAATGCCCTTGTTAGCTGAAAGGCATGGGAATGGAGTCAGATAGTGACTGCAAATTAGTCTGGGCAGGTTTCTGCTAGCAATCTGGGCTGCATTCAAGTCTGACTTTGGAGACTCACAGCATCTCAGATTGCCTGTTCATTCACAGGGGAAGTCTGGTTTCAAGGAGCAGCCCTGTTGGCATGCTTGGGAGAGACACCTGAAGTGCATGGACTTTTTCCTCATAGGTGCTGATCGAGTGCAAAATCACAGGCTGTGCTTGGACCACCAAAATGCCAGTTCTTGCATCCTCTGGGTTCAACTTCTATATAAAACCACAAAGTGTGTGATTGAAATCCTGCTTAAGGAAAAGAAATGTCAGAAAAGGTTACATGGAGAGAGCTAATTTGAAGAGTGGCAGTGGATTTCCTTCAAGTTCAGCAGTGCTGACTCCCTAGGTAGTGCTCTAGTGCACCTGCTCTGCCCCTTTTTCTGTGGTTATGTTGGGGGCTCTCTTAGTCAAGAACCATTTTCTTCAATAAATGTTTCATGAACAGCAGATATTTCCTAAATATCCGGGACTGAGATGGTTGCTGTCATGGGCTGGCAAAGGAATATTAGGTGCAGCATCTAATCTCAAGCCCTTCATAGGCTTATTGAAGAGATAAGACAACTGACACATATGCCCAGGCAGGTTGTAATAAAATATTTAAATGAAGTGGGGGTGAATGGAGTATGCCACAGGAATTTAAATAAGATGACTGATATTGGATGAATTTTAAGGATGAGGCTATGAGACTAGACGATGTTAGACTTTGTAGATGGGATTTGAGCATGCAGGGAGGCTCAATACACAGGGCAGCGGGGCAGCCCAGCCTAGTTTCTCTGTTCCCACTTCCCCACTGTCCAGCCCACTGATCTTTTCTCTTCCCAACTCTGCTCTGAACCACCCTGAGGGGGACATTTCTGATCTTTGCCTGCTGAAAGCCCCCCAAGTCTTTCTTTGCTATTGCTCAGAATCTGATGTCCTGGTGATGATCAGAATGCTCCCTGACTTCCAGGTTCACTGGTGTTGTAGGTTAAATTATGCCCCTCACCATTTCCCTCTAAACACGTTGAACCCCTAAGTCCTCATACCTATGAATATTCCTTCTGCAGGAATAATGGTCTTTGCAATGTGATCAAGTTAAGATGAGGCTATCCTGGATCAGGGTGGGTCCTAAATTCAATGACTGCTTTGTTAGAAAAGGAGAAATTTGGACGTGAAGACATACAGAGAGAAAAATGTCACATGAAGAGACAGCGTTGCACAGGGAAAAAGGCCAGATGAAGATGAAGGCAGACATTGGAATCATCAAGTGCAAGTCCAGGGTTGCCCTGTGCTCCTGCAGAGAAGTACGTGTGGATAGACTGAGCCTGGAAGGACTCGTGAACTCACTGCTCAGGAACATGCCTTTTGCATGTCACATTCATGTTTGTCTGTCTTATCACAGCTATTAGTCTCTCAGGCTTCCTTGTGGTTCTCAATCTCTTTTGAGTCATGAACGTAATTGAAAGTTGGCTAAAGACTCTAGAGTCCTTCCTAAGAAAACACTCAGAAATGTTCATACCATGTCAGAGTGTTGCTATGCAGCTTGGAGCTTGCGCTCGTGTTCCCATGGACACTGGGTTAAGAACCTCTGAATCTGACCCCCATCCATTGTAGCCACTCCAGTCACAGGGAAGTCCTGTTCCTGTCCTGAAGTCTTTGTCTTTCTTAGTAAATTCAGACCCCATTATTTTTTCCTCCTCACACATTCTTACCTCCTATTATTCACACTGTACGTTACAAATTATGTTTGCTTTAATTCTCTCTTTGAGGATGGTGCCTCTCTAGAATCATGCTTTATATGCCCTTTGATTTCTAGAAAAAAATGTCCTCAACCATAATAGGCTCACCACAAATATTTGCTGATGCCAAGTTTTCTTCACACTAGATTTTTCTATAATAAATTGGTTCTGTACATGATTTTAGGGTAGAGCCAAAATATTGTATAGCTTTATAATTTATTTTTATTTTTTAATTTTTAAATATTTATAATTTAGATGTTCATGGAGTAGGGTAGTATAAACACTAACTTTGAAAGCAATGTAGGGATGGTAATACATTTTTAGGATGGTTGTAAGATTAGCTGGCCATTTGAAGAGATTAGCATAGTATTGCTCATGATGGAGGCTCTGAAAGACAACAGGTATTACAATTCTTTATAAAATACTCTGAATTTCATTTTTGTATTATGCATTGCTTTCTCCTACCAATAAAGGAAGAAAAGGCACATTTGTTGTTGTATTTGCAAGATCACACAATGCAGATAATGTCTATTTCCAAACACCAAGCATATTTTCCTATGCAGTCTTTTGTCATTTTAGTTACTAAAATCTTCAGATAATTTCTCAGTATTCATATTTTTTGGCTGAAAGGAAATAGTTTTCATCCCATCACCTGGCAAGAAGTAAACATCATATTCACTTCTTTGATAAGAGAGACAGTATAACACAAGGAAGTAAGATATGAAAATAACAGCTGATTAGAAGGTATGTCTGTTAGCTTATTGCTAATTATTCATCACACATTTTTAATTTTTGTTTCACAAATTCTTTTTTATTTTTTTTGCAGTTTTTTGGCCAGGGCTGAGTTTGAACCCACACACCTCTGTTATATGGGGCCAGTGCCCTACTACTTTGTTTTTTTTTTTTTTTTTTTGAGACAGAGCCTCAAGCTGTCGCCCTGGGTAGAGTGTCGTGGCATCACAGCTCACAGCAACCTCCAATTCCTGGGCTCAAGCAAGTCTCCTGCCTCTGCCTCCCAAGTAGCTGGGACTACAGGC
>CAUYON010158941.1:0-16395 GCA_963573935.1 Arctocebus calabarensis | reverse complement strand
TATCAACAGTCAAAAAGTTCCAACCCCCAGGTACCTTTCTCACTGGCCAGTTTGAATCAAGCGGGAGAGGCTATTCCAGCCTCCACCTAACTACAGTATTTCACAGAACTTGGAAACTTCCAAGTTCCAGGAAGTTAAGTTGATAAATTCCTAAGGGCTGAGTCACCGTGAAGAGGACCCTGCAAGTGTACCTCCCTGTGGTCTTCTTGAGAAGACCTGTTCTCCCAGACCTCACTCTTCTCAGGTGTCCTCTCTCAGCTTAGGCAAGTGTTGAAATCCTGAGCTCAAGTGATCCATCCATACTGGCTTCCCAGAGTGCTGGGATTACAGGCGCGAACCACTAGGCCGGCCTTGTTTCTTTTCTTTTCTTTTTTTTTTTTAAACATCAGAAATTTATTTCTCCTTTTCTTTTTTTTTGCAGTTTTTGGCTGGGGCCGGGTTTGAACCCACCACCTCTGGTATGTGGGGCTGGAGCCCTAGACCTTGAGCCACAGGCGCTGCCCCAGGTCTTGTTTCTTTAAAAAATATATAATTTGTTCTCTTTGGGGGAGAATTATTTTGCTCATAATTTCTTTCCTGGCCTTACTATATAGAGTATATTTTTCCTTCTTTCTTTTTTTTTCCTTATTAGGGCTCTGGTCTGATTTTTGGAGGACCCTCATTGGAGTTCCAATAAGCAGTTCTCTTCATTTGAGCTGGCAACATACAGAGCGGCAGGGTATCACTTCCCTTTAGACTCCATAAATAGAGGTTTTGTAACAAAGGGGATGAGAATGAAGACTTTGGAGCTGGACTCCCTGACTAATAACCAGCTCTTTTGCTTACCAGTGTTGTGGCCTTGGGTGAATTATTCAAACTTACCTAATGAGGGGAGGACAATAAGAAAATTCTTGTGGGATTCTTATGAGAATTAGAAAATTATGCCTTTGTGAAGCACTGAGAATGGTTCCTGATAAACACATTGCTTTAAAAATTCCTCCTGATGTTGCAGGAAGATGAGGCCCAATGGAGAGAATGAACACCCAAAGAACACCCAAACACTGTGTTTAAAAGAGGAAGGGCTTTATTTCAGCCGGGGAGGGACAGCACAGATTTCCAAATGGCCGTGCTTTCTGACTGGCTCAGTCTTCTCCTTTTTGTCCCTACTTAAAAAGTTCTGGCCCACGGGTACCTTTCTCATTGGTCAGTTTGAATCAAGCTGGAGAAGCCGGCTCCTGGCTTTCACAGAAGCGGAAGCAAATGTTAGTTTCCAGGTCCCAGGAAGTTAAGTTTCTACAAATTCCTAAGTGGAGTCAGCATAGGGTCTCCTTGAGAAAATCCTGTTCTCTTAGACCTTACTTTTTCTGGGTATTCTCTCTCACTGAGAATGGATGCATATGTGGTAGGAAAAAAATCTGTTAAAACTTTGAGCTTTCTAGCTTCCCTTCTGACGGCTGACCACCCAAGCTGCACTTATGAATCAGAGAGAAGCATCTAGAAATCCTCCTGCCTTATTTGAGACCAGTTAGAGCAAAGGAGGGTGACCAAGGCCATAGGAATTTTCAAAATTCTCCAGGTGATTCCACTTTGCAGTCAACCTTGAGATTCATTGCTTTAGTCAGTATGCCAAATAAAACAAACACACACAAAATTGTATTTGCCTGTTGATCTTTTCTTAGATGAGTCCCCAGACTAGTTCTTTTTCCTTGCAGAATGCAGATCTTAGAGGACTTGAGCGTGAGGCTACATCTCAGACTCAGACATTTGTAAAAGCTCAGTGGTTTGCAGTTGTCCTGAATAAGGCGGCTCTCTGGGACTCGGGCTCCTGACTACCTGGAGCTCCTGTCCCCTGCATGGCTCTCCCTTCTGCTCACCGGGTTCAGACAACACAGCCACTTTCCTCTTTAAGGTGCCAAATACGGTCCTGCCTCAGGGCTTGTCTGCTGGCTTTCTCGTTCCTGGAATATTCTCTACCCCAACCTTCCACACCTTAGCTGGCCATTGCCTACTACTGTGTAGACACAGCCTACTAAAACCCACACAAGGAAAAAGAAATAATCTAAATAGGCCTATTTTAAAAATTCAATCAATAATTAACAACCTTCCAAAAGAGAGATCACCAGGTCCAGACAGTTTCATTGTTGAATTCTACCAAGGATTTAAGGAACAAAAGGTACACGATTGGTAACAGTCTGTTAAGAAAACAGAAAGGCCAGCCCAGTGACTCCTATCTGTAATCACAGCTAGCACTCTGGGAGGCCAAGGCGGGAGGACTGCTTGCAATCAGGAGTTGGTAACCAGCCTGAGCAAAGGGAGACCTTGTCTTCACTAAAAATAGAAAAACTAGCCAGGTGTTGGGACAGGCACTTGTAGTCCAGTTACTTGGGCGGGTGAGGTAGGAAGATGGCTTGAGCCCAGGAGTTTCAGGAGCCTGCTGTGAGCTAGGCTAAGGCCGTGGCACAGCAGAGCAAGATTCTGTCTCAAGAAATAAAAATATTGAAAAAAGAAAAGAGAACACTTACTAACTCACTGCTCTATCCCCAATGCCAAATTACAAGGAAGTAAAGCGACAATGAACATAATTTTCGCAGGTCAGGAATTCAGGGGCAGTTTAGCTGGGAAGTGCTAGCTTGGAGCCCCTCATTGGGTTTGTTTACATTTTGGCCAGAGTAGAGGTTTGACAGAGGCTGAAGGATCTATTTCACATGGTGCTGGTCGTTGTCCAGAGGTCTGTTTCTCCCCAGATGGGTCGTCTTGCTGCTGGTTCCTTAAGCATCGGCATGATATGGAGGTGGCTGTCCTTCCCCAGAATGAGTTATCCAGAAGAAAGCAAGGTAGTCTTTTAAGACTAAGCCTCACAAGTCACACTGTCATCCCCTCAGTGTCCTGTTGGTAACACAGACCAGTTCTAGTCAATATGGGAGGGAGCTAAACCAGGTGTCATCTGGAGGTTGCAGTGACATCATTCAATATTAGACCGTACTTTGCCATGTAAAATGTGTCCCCGTGGATAATGCACCCCCGTGATTTTTGCCCAAATATTCAGGAAAATGCCCCATAAGAAACTGACTAGCTCTGGGCTGAGAGACACACCACACTCCCCTGGTAAACACGCAGGGCACACACACTTCCCTCAGCCATTCACTCTTGAAGGCTGCCCCGTCCGTCTGTGTCGGGCCTCGTGGGGATGGCCACACATGGGCGGTGGGTTGGAGCTTCTGAGGATGGTTGGCCCATGGACAGCCAGTGAGTGTCCCTGGGGCCTGTATGGGGCTTCTGGTCCCTCCATGCAGCCAGGCCTTGGGGCTCAGCTCTCACCCTGTATAGCTGTGGCCCACCTTGCCAGCCCTGCCATCTGCCCGTCCCTTGATTGTGGCCCTCAGCAGAGGCTGCTCTGATCTGCTCCTAGAAGATCCTGATCCTCCTGGACTGGAACCCTGTGTGCCCGGCTGGCCCAGGAGGAAGAACTGGTGGTCCTATGAGGCCTGCTGGCTCCCCCACTCCCAAGCCGTACTGCTCGTGTATAATGTGCATCCTTATTTCTCCCTCAAAAATGAGGGCATTATACATAATAAAATGTATTTTTCAGTAATGAGAAGTATCAACTGGTAAGACGTAAAACACTGTACAGCAGCAAACAAAAGAGAAGGCATTTAAATTGGAGGCTTGGGAATTGCTGTTCGGGAGACACAGATTCAGCAAAGCAGCTAAATGATGTTCTGTCCAGGTGAGGCTGGGTGGAGGCTTATAAAGGTGTCCTTTAAGTTTACATACCGGGAAGGCTTTAGCATAACCCAAGATTGATGATGGCTGGGTAACAGCTAGGAGGTCTTTGGTTGATGATTAATCCATTTTGGCACGGCCATCTCTTTAGGAAGTTAGTGATCAGGTTCAATATAAACAATGCAGGTAGTTTCATGATTTGGCCCAGTTCAACAAATCCCATCCGGGTGTGGACACGACTATGGTCTAACTCCTTCCTGGCTTCTTCGTAGATGTCTCTGACATAATCATCTCCATTTTGGATTCTCTTTTCATGGAAAGCTCTGATATAGTTTTAAAAGTCCAGACACAAAAGTGTGCATATTACCTAATTCCATTCATCTGATGTTACAGACCCAGCAAAACTATGATATTGCCTTGGGAAATTCTTTCCTTTTGTCCCTTTCAGCAAAAATAACTGTATTATTTACAAAAGCAAGACTATTCATTGTAGAAGGTACAAAAACATAGTTAAAATAAGATATTTGTTTATTTTTGAGACAGAGACTCAAGCTGTCACCCTGAGTAGAGAATGGTGGCATCACAGCTCACGGCAACCACCAATTCCTGGGCTCAGATGATTCTCTTGCCTCAGTCTGCCAAGTAGCTGGGATTACAGGCACCTGCCACAACGCCTGGCTACTTTTTGGCTGTAGTTGTCATTGTTGTTTGGCAGGCCCGGTCTGGATTTGAACCCATCAGCTCTGGTGTATGTGGCTGGCACCTTAGCCACTTGAGCGACAGGCGCCAAACCCATCTAAAATATTTTTAACTAAATAGTATTCCTTTTTATGTTGTACTCCTCTACAATTTTGATATTAGCTGGCTTTCTCCTTCTTACAAGAGGTTGTTCAATAGACCCACCAGGTTTGAAGGTGTTTTTAAGCCTACTGCCAATTACTTTAGAAAAAACAAAACTTCAGTTACAGAGGCTATTGATTGGCGATAGCTCAATTATGTTGCCCTGTTAGCACAATTACCTGTTGGGGTTTTCTCTTTCTTCTTTTTTGAGATACTTTCACTCTGCTGCCTAGGCTAGAGTGCCATGGCCACAGCCTAGCTCATAGCAACCTCAAACATCTGAGTTCAAGTGATCCTCCTGCCTCAGCCTCCTGAGTAGCTGGCACTACAGGGGCCTGCCACAATGCCTGGCTAATTTTTTCTTTAGTAGAGATGAGGTCTCTCTCACTCTTGCTTACGCTGGTCTTGAGCTCCTGAGCTCAAGGGATCCTCCCGCCTTGGCCTCTCAGAGTGCCAGGATTACAGGTGTGAGCCACTCCACTCTGCTCCTGTTGGGTTTTTTAATCCTTCTCTTAGAAAATCTCATTCACTGAAAAGCTATAGCTTTGCTATCACAACAGAAGTATTAATTTCCAAAATCCTCTTCTATCTTTGCTTTAGCTGAATGGCTATTGCCTATACTTTATCATTTAACCTTTTTAACCCGTTTTCTCATTGGTACAAAAATAATGTACTGGGCGGTGCCTGTGGCTCAAAGGAGTAGGGCACCAGGCCCATATACTGGAGGTGGTGGGTTCAAACCCAGCCCCGGCCAAAAACTGCAACAACAACAACAACAAAAAAGTACTTACCTTATAGGATTTTTGGGAGAATAATGTCTGAAAAGTGTTTAAGACAGTACTTGGCACAAAGTATACTATTATTTCTTTAAAATGCTTTTTTCCTGGAAGACTACATAGACTATGTCTTTTTTATGTCCTCTTTCAGGATTCATTTCTTCTAAATTAAAAATAAGACAACATTTTTTATCCAGAGGGCAAAGATTAAGGAAGCAATGACATTCAACACTGCAGTGAGACTAGCACTCTGGTACACTGCTGATGGTTCCAGAAACCTCTGAAATCTTTCCCAAGAGCAATTAGACAATACTCATCAATAGCCTTTGATAAAGTTAATTCCAGAAACTAGTCAACAACTTTCTCACAAACCAGTTGTCACGAGGCTATTATAACCCCCAGTCGTCATGACGCTATTAGAACACAGAGGTGAGAGCTCTAAACCCCCCCAGGAAGGAATTAAAGCATGGTGATCCCTCAGCCAGGGGCTTCTTAGTGAGTTATTTGAAATGTATTCAGATAATTTTTGTATTCAGAAAATGCTTATACCATAGGGTTAAGTGATAAGAGCAAGATTTAAGTCTGTAAATACAGTATGATACTAATTATGTAAGAAAACAAAAAGAATAAAAAAGAAAATTCAGATAAAAGATGGGGAAAGTATATAATAAACTAAAGTAATAACTGTGCTATCTCTGGTCTCTGAGTAGTAGGATTCTTACTTGTTTTTCCCTTCCATACTATCATTTTCTATACTTGTGTTATCAAAGTATTACTTAAAAATCTAAAAGTTATTTCAAAATCACTCTACAACTGACAGGCACAGGTTATGTAACTGAAAGAGAAATTACTCTTTAGTAATTAAAGAAACAGACTTGTGAATGCAGATTTGGGCACAATTTAGTGCATGACTTTAAGGGAAAAACTTGATGACTTAGTCTTGTTCAATGACATCTTAGTTCATTATAAAAACCAATTTTAGTATCGAATTTTATTAAAACTAAACTCGAATTACTATAATGAACACTAGACAGAAGATACCAGCAGAAACCTGGAACATATGTCCACAGCATAGTTTCTAATTGATTTATTCTTTTTTAATTGTAGATACTATTTTTAAAATTGTGGATTGATGAGATCTAGAGGAAATAATAGACCTCACACATGACTTTAAACCCGTGTTTAGTTCTAAAGAAAAGTGTAGAGCCTTTCCTACATTGGCTAGTGTCTTGGCCACAGGGAAACTGGTAGTTTAATGAACTAGGTTAAGAATTAGGCCGGGGCTCAGCACTTGGAGCTCAAGCAGCTAAGGCGCCAGCCGCATACACCAGAGCTAGTGGGTTCAAATCCCCTGGGGCTGCTAAACAATGACAACTACAACCAAAAAATAGCTGGGCATTGTGGCGAGTGTCTGTAGTCCCAGCTACTTGGGAGGCTGAGGCAAGAGAATTGCTTGAGCCCAGGAGTTGGAGGTTGCTGTGAGCTGTGATGACACAGTACTTTACCAGGGCAATAATTTGAGGTTCTGTCTCAAAAAAAAAAAAAAAAAAAGAAGAAGAAGAAGAAGAATTAGGCCGGGCGTGGTGGCTCACACCTAAAATCCTAGTACTCTGGGAGGCCAAAGCAGGTGGATTGCTTGAGTTCAGAGTTTGAGCCCAGCCTGAGCAAAAGTGAGACCCCATCACTACTAAAAATTGAAAAACTGAGGCAAGAGGATCGCTTGAGCCCAAGAGCCTCCCAAGTAGCTGGCACTACAGGGCACAACCTCCACAAGAGTTGGAGGTTGCTGTGAGTTATGATGACGCCACAGCACTCTACCAGGGTGACAGCTTGGAACTGTCTCAAACAAACAAACAAAAAGACTACAGCAAGGCTATTCATTCAACAAATGTTCATTGTGTGATAACCGCTGTGTAAAATGTCTATGAAAATAGCCCATTCAGCCAGAAAAGGTCTAGAAAAGCTCTAGAGAAGTTCAACTGGGCTGGTATTTGAAGGATCAATAAAAGAAGAGAGGAAAGAGTTCCTGGAATAATGGGTGGTGTAAGCAAAGGAAAAGAAGCATTAAAGACTCATATGAGATGATACATACGAGTCAAGTCTGGATAATAGACTAAGAAGATTCTTTAAGTTTATTATAAAATTGTACAACAATGTGTTGAAAATTCTGACATGCAAGAAGGTGTTTGCTATGTATAATTTTATATGAAAATAGCTAAAAAAGATCAGAAGAATCGAAAAATCTGCAAAAATCCAGTTTCAACAAGATTCACTACATGGGCAAGAAGATATGTGATATGTACGTTAATTTTTGCAACAACTGGAAAGTGAAGGTATCAAACCACTGCTAATATTCATTATGTGATGCTAAAATTCCATTTACTCTTTCAGTTCATTGCTAATAAGGTAATTTATTTCAAAAAAGGGAATATGATTTAGAATAATATAGGGATAAGTAGATGGGAAAGAAGGGTAATTTTGTTTACAAATTTTACCAGAGATTTTTTTTGTTGACATTGAGCATTTTTTTGATTCATAGAAGAAATTCATTTGATTGTAGACTCTTTAGAAAAGTACTAAATATGTTTTGCATGTGTATTTTTAATAGCTTTGAGATATAATTCATATACTTAAATACTTAGTTATTTCAACAAAATAGCTCACAGCAACCTCAAACTCTTGGGCTCAAGTGATCCTTTTGCCTGAGCCTCCTGAGTAGCTGCGACTATAGGCACTCACCATGACAACTGGCTAATTTTTCTATTTTTAGTAGAGACAGGGTCTTGCTCTTGCTCAGGGTGGTCCTGAACTCCTGAGCTGCAGCAATCCACCTGCTTCAGCCTCCTCGAGTGCTAAGATTGCAGTGTGAGCCACCATGCCTGGCCAAGCAGCTATAGTATTATCAGATAATACAAGAATGTTTTGGTGTACCCCCTTCTAATCTTTTTGCCTAGATTTTTCTACCATGTAAACCCCTGACTTGAAGCAGCAAAATGAAAATACTAATTACAACAATTTCACTGATTTTTAAAAAGGTGTGTTAAAATATACTTAAAACAAATATTATGTACAAATATTCTATATTCACATTAGTCATTATTTCAGGGATGACAGGAGGGTTGGCATTTCTGCAGCCGACAGGGATGATTAGGCTAAGGGGGTAGTGAGGGCAAGAGAATTAACATTCAGTCTTGCCAGGAAAAACAATTTCAGGAGCCTTGCCCAGCCACTCTTTTGCTTCTTCTATAATGACAATGATTTCCTTACTTGTTAGATTCAAAAGTATTATTTCACATGCTTGAGAAATGTTGGAATCATCCCCAGAAATTCAGGTAGCCAAACTGTTTTTTATTTTTTATTTCCCTCCAGGAATACATTGCTGTTTATCAACTTGCAGTGACTCTTAAGCACTGCTTCAACAAACACACATTGAACGCATATAGTTTACAATATTCAAGACCACAAGGAAGTTACGGCAACAGATACTCTGTAAGGAGATTAAGTTGCGTACTTGTGTTTTCATTTTCATTTTTAATGCACACGATTCACCTGGGATTTGTTCGTTTAGTATAGTTCATTCTCTTTGTAACAGCACTAGGAGCATTAGACAGACATCAGGATGGTGACTGGGCCCTAGCATGCCCACTTTGCATAATGGGCAGATGCTGTTAATATTGCAGGCATGTTGCAAAGTTTAAGACATCTTTTCACATGATTTCTCCCTGTCCTAGGCCTTTACCAAATGATGGTAGGGTTGGCATTTCTGCAGCCAGCATCCTACATATACACTGGGTACAGCAGCTAGAAACAAGGAGAGATATGAGACACAGCTAACTCAAGTAGTGAGAAAAGCTGTGTCAATTCTGCGCTTTCCTGCTGGCACCAATGGACGTGTCTTTAACTTGCTGCTCCTTAAAGCTCCTCCGGAAGCGGCCCCGAGTCACATACACTTTGCTGCACCTGCTGTGTAGCAGTATGATGAGAAATAGTATACTTTCTGCTCCCTAGGTAGGCAGCACGTATAGTTTCTTTACACTGTCACATGTAGCTCTTTCCATGAAGTGTTTTTAATATAAAATGCCTACTCTGCAAAGGGGAAGAAAAGTTTAATTAGTTAAACATCCGATTATAAAAGATGTTGAGAAAAATATGTCTAAGATTAAAAAAAGGAAAAAAAAAAAGACACAGCCACAATTCCTTATCTGAAATTTTCATACCCAAATGCTAGAAAAACAGAAAGTTTCTTCACAAGTTTGGTGACAAAAATCTGAACCAATCTGATCTGAGGCTCTTTATGGTCTTTAGTTATCACACTGAGAGGAACTCTTCAAATGCACCATATAACAGGTGTGTATTTGGTAATGGATGCTACCTTTGACTTTTTTAGTAGTTTTGAGTGAAATATTTTATTCATTCTGTGCCATGGCAGCAACCTCAAACTCCTGGGCTCAAGTAAGCATCCTCTTGCCTCAGTCTCTCCAGTAGCTGGGATTACAGACACCCACCACAATGCCTGGCTACCTTTTTTTCCTATTTTTAGTAGAGACAGGGTCTCACTCTTGCTCAGGCTGGTCTCAAACTCTTGATCTCAAGCAATCCACTTGCCTTGGCCTCCCAGAGTGCTAGAATTAACAGGTGTGAGCCACTGTGTCTGGCCTGAAATATTTTATAACCTCTGTTTCTTTTCTAAAATCATGAAGAAGAAATTTGATTCCAAAATATAACCAGCCCTAAGATTTCAAATAAAAAATTGCAAGGTAGAATTTTTCCAAACTCTTAATGATACGGTGATTCTACCAAATCCAAAGATGCTCCCAATAAATATTTTTGTCTCACAGTATGTGAAGAGGATACAATTCCAGGCAAGACGAAACAAAACAGAGCGCAACAACGTGCAGGCTGCATGAACAGCTGACACAGCGTCTGGTAATGATGTGGCTGTGTAATTACCTGAGTCATTACCTGCAAGGAGAGTGTGCAGTGCTGCAGCTAACAGCTGTGTCCTTAAAAATGAAAAGTCCCATTCTGTCAATGCTGCTTTTAGCTGTAGTGTTTTAGGATGTTCGTATTCAGTAGTTCTCAACCTGGCTAAACATTAACATTACCCAGAGCCTTCTAAAAGTAGCCATGCCTGGGCCTCATCTTAGCCATTCTAATGTGCTGCCACAGCTTTACCAAGTCTCAAAGTCCAGGCCATACTCCAGATCGTGTGAGTCGGGATTTGGGGGCTTGAACCCCAGACCCAAGTACAGTAGAACCTTCATAGCTGACTCCCTCCCTACACTGACCACCTCCTTCTGTATCAGTACAGTGGAACTAGTTCCTTATTTTGACCACCTCCATATGTTGACCAGTTTGTTACAGTCCCTTGGGGGAGGGTCAACTGTTCTACTGTATTTTTTTTTTTTTTTTGAGACAGAGCCTCAAGCTGTCACCCTGGATAGAGTGCTGTGCCATCACAGCTCACAGCAACCTCCAATTCCTGGGCTCAAGTGAGTCTCCTGCCTCCGCCTCCCAAGTAGTTGGGACTACAGGTGCCTGCCACAACGCCGGGTCATTTTTTTTTTTTTTTGGTTGCAGCTGTCATTGTTGTTTGGTGGGCCCAGGCTGGATTCAAACCTGCCAGCTCAGGTGTATGTGGCTGGTGTCTTAGCTGCTTGAGCCACAGGCGCTGAGCCTAACTGTATTTTTTTAAAAACATCTCCAAGTGCTTCCAATGTCTACCCAAAGTTGAAAACCAATGGTGGCAGCTCACTGATTTGACTGGTGTAAGGTTTAAGGGCGTGACTGTTTTGTTTTCCTTTCTAAACTAAGTCAGTTCTAGATTGGCACTATGTAGAGTCACCAATACATAATTCTAACCTTCATTCACTCTTGTGGTGATAAATTCCAGGATTCCTCCCCCAATTTCTTTAAGTAAGCAAAAGGGGCAGGGAGAAAAAGGTATGGAAATCACATGAGAAACATTTAAAACTTTTAGTAAAATAATCTATACATGTCAAAACTCCCTTAGCGCACAGTACATCGGAATGAAGCACAAACTGAAGAGCAGAATTCATTTCAGTCGAGGCTACAAGGTAGAGGAGAGCACAACGTAATATACATGACAGGAGATCACACCATTTTCCAGCAAGTCACAGGACAGCAAATTAAAAAAAAAAAACTTTTCCAGTGACTTCTTAATGGTACAGGATGCCAATACTAGACCTGATTCTTACACATATTCCAAAGAAAGCTAGAAAATATATTAAGAATATTGAACTCAAGATAGTTTCTGTTCAGAGAGCGATTGAAATACATAGTAAGGTGCACATTTTTTAAATACAAGATAAATTTCTTTTGCTTTTAAAACATTTTTTCTTTCATGCTTTATAATGCTCATGTGAAAAAGACACTTATTTACTTTTTGTTATCACTAACCCTGAGGAAGAAGGAACAAAAGTGGAGTAAGCTACATAACTCAGTAGGGACCAATCTCCACATTTTTCACAACTGTGATTGCAGAGTTATGGAGAAGTTCAGGATACTATGCCTATCAGGCTTCCACATATATCAGCTTAAACCATTTAAAGCAGATAATGCCGTTGGATAAGTGGCAGAGTAGCATTTCTCTGCCTCAACCAAGAACCTTTAAACATCATCACTTTTAGTCTCTAGGTTGGTTTAAACAAGCAAAACGAAATAAAATTTGACCTTCACTATGTAGGAAATTTTCAATTCAATATATAGCAGTTATGTAAGGGACAAGACAGCTTCATTGCCCAAGAACCTCCATTCAGCAGAATAAAAATATGCGTAAGTTCTGTGAACTCTTTCACGAGAAAGATCCTGCAGTTACAAGGGAATTTAGAGGAAAATGCAATTCCATCAAAAAGGAGTATGGGAGGAGCAAGCAATGCTATTTTGCCACTATAATTATCATTCTTAGGATGAAAGTTGGAATTGTGAATTTAGCTAGACTCACAAGTATTAACCTGTGGAACTGAAATAAAAATTTACTGCCTGGGCCAAAAACCCCAAGCAGCTGTTGGGAGCAACAGGGCAATAAGGACAGAAGAAAACAGATTCACGGCGTTGTTGTCGAGAATGGGTTTCCCTGCTATGTGCTTCGCCTCGTGCGTTGGGCTGTTGACCACCATGCCAGTGCTTTCATCCCAACCTAAAGTGGAAAAGAAGAAAGGGAGGTAGAAAACCCAAATGACTTAAGTAAAAAACAAAAAATTAGCTTTTTTCCTCCAAAAGAAGATAGTCTTCGAAAGATTCTCAGTGACTTGTAAAATGACATTAATAGATAATTTATCTGATGAAAGATGGGGAGTGTTGATTACAAAGGGCCTCTCTGAATAAATGAGTGCCGCACACCTCAGTGATGTTCCGTCCTCTGGAGTTGAGACATGCAAAGGAGAACATGAAAAGCAGAAAGGGCACGGAACTGCAGGTGGGGCCTGCCTTCCCAAAGGTCCCCTCTGGACGAACCTGTGCGCCCCTGTGAGAAGGGCCAGGTCTGTGGACTCGGCTCTGAATACACAGGGCCCGGCGTGCAGCTGGCACAAAGGAGGCGTCCACAGATTTACAGAATCGACCAGCCTTCCCTATTGTGCACAATTCCTTTTCAACCCACTTGGTACGTTCAGAATGTCCCCAGTTAAAATAACACTTATGCTCTCTAAAAACCTGTACTCTGTGTGCGTGCGTGTGGCGGGGGTGGGGGTGTGTGCGAAGCTACTGACCCCTTAGTGGGAACTCAAATCAGATTGCTTCTTCCTTAGCATCTAAATGAGAATAACAAAACTGAGGGAACTGAGGGAATATTCTGAATGCCCCCGGGGAACCCTCCCCCAGCCTCCCAGTCTCCTCATGCTGTCAGGCAAAGGAGGAAACCTGGGTGGTGAGAGTGTGCAGCGACCGTGCTCCTGTCAGGTGTCAGGACCCTGAGAGCACAGGAGGGCCTCGGAAGCACAGCACAGAACATTCTGAGGAAAACTGACTTTCAGTAAAAAACTCAGTAGCAAGGACAGCAAGCACAACGTCACAGTAGGAAAGTAGGTCACGTGTCACTCAGGTTAGTACAAAGCTGATCCCTCAAGTGGACTTGGAAATCAATGTAAAGAGGTGCAGTAAGACGGTCTGATCCAAATGTCCTGCTTTCCTGGGAAGGGTTAATGGCCCATAAGCAAAAACATCTGTTTAAATCCTCCTCACATAGCTACTGACCACTGCTTTGCAGGACTAATTCTTTTCCAATTAATTTAACACAAAAGAAAAGTAAAATTGTGGAAAAGACTTTGCTCTCTCATTTCTGGTCCCTCAATACCCTCTGTCTTTGCATTTGTTTTCATTGTCACATTTGTTTTTATTTTTCTTTTCCTACTCCTTTCCCATTTCTTACATATACTAATAAGATCCAATAATAGGGGAATAGTCTTACCAGTAAACTGCATTGTAGCCCCTAAGTAGGAGTCCACAATTGATCCTAGCAATCCAGCTAGACCCCCAAATGCAATAATTGGCCACTGGGGAGCGGAAATGTCTAAATCAGTCACGAAAACCAACTGTGTGAGGAAGTACGCGATGCCCACAAAGGTACCACCGAGGAGACTGGAGACGAGGCCCACCACTGTGACCCCCCCGTTGGTCCCTGAAGAAGAAACATGAACAAAACATTGGGTCAACAATGAGCAAACACAAAGTCAAGGAGAGCAAAAAAATTTGATCGCTACCTAATCAAGACCAATTCAAAGACAGCATTCACTTTAGTGCAATCTCAAGACCACAGGCTACGAGGAAAAGTCTTTTCTCTGCAGTGAGCTCCTGGCATCCTAGGCAGTAAGGACGCGTGGTTCCTTGGAGCCAGACTGTATGGTTCCTCTCTTAGTTCTGCCACTCTCAACCCGTGTAACTGTAGTTAATTTATCTTAACTACTCTACCCCACAGTTCCCTTATTTATAAAATGGAAAAGAACTAATTCATGTTATTATGAGTATTATACAGTAATCGACATAAAGCATTTAAAATAGTGCTATGTAGCAGGTATTCTAACATTAGCTATTAAAATGATGATGATCAGGAGAAGAGAAAGAAAAGAGGAGGAGACGAGGGAGATGACAGAGGCGGGATGGATTAAGTATTTCTTACTGAAACACTTCAGACCAGAAGGGTTTCATATTTAGAATTTTCTCAGATTTTGAAATATTTGCATAATGTATACTTACCAGTCAAGCATCCCAAATCTGAACATTTGAAATCTAAAATATACTAATATACTTTAAGAGCATAATGTTAGTGCTCAAAAAATTCCAGATTTTGAAGCACTTCATAGTTGGATGTGCAATTTGTAGTAGTAGCTGATAAGGAACAGAGATGATGTTAAAGCACAAATTATGTAACAGGATCTCAAGAAATACTCCATCATGCCCCTTCTTTTCTTTGTGTAGGTCAATCTCTGTTTCTATGTTGTTTATCTAGTTCTTGCTAACATTTCCTGCAAATATTATTTATTATCACCAATTTAATAGCCTTAGGTTTCTGTTCTTTTCTTTTTCTTTTTTTTTTTTGAGACAGAGCCTCAAGCTGTCACCCTGGATAGAGTGCTGTGGCATCACAGCTCACAGCAACCTCCAATTCCTGGGCTCAAGCGAGTCTCTAGCCTCTGCCTCCCAAGTAGCTGGGACTACAGGCGCCCGCCACAACGCCCGGCCATTTTTTTTTGATGTTGTTTTGGTTGCAGCCGACATTGTTGTTTGGCGGGCCCAGGCTGGATTCGAACCCGCCAGCTCAGGTGTATGTGGCTGGCGCCTTAGCCTGTTGAGCCACAGGTGCTGAGCCTAGCCTTAGGTTTCTAATTTGCCTTTTTTTTAAGAGACAGAGTCTTGCTCTGTTGCCTAGGCTAGAGTGCCATGGCCTCAGCCTGGCTCATGGCAACTTCAAATTCCTGGACTGAAGCTATTCTCCTGTTTCAGCCTCCCGAGGAGCTGGGACTACAGGTGTCCACCACAATGCCTAGCTAATTTTTCTATTTTTAGTAGAGACGGGGTTCTCATTTTCCTTAGGTTGGTCTTGAACTCCTGACCTCAAGAGATCCTCCTGCCTCGGCCTCCCAAAATGCTAGGATTACAGGTGTGAACTACCACTCCGGGCCCTAATTTGCCTTTATTTAAGGAGACGAAATACAATTCTTAAAAGGCTTAAAAATAAGAGATACATTAAGTTGGGGGTGGTGCTGCCTATGGCTCAGTGAGTAAGGCACTGGCCCCATATACCGAGGGTGGCAGGTTCAAACCTGACCTCAGCCAACCTGCAACAACAGAAAAAGTAGCTGCACGTTGTGGCTGGCGCCTATAGCTACTACTTGGGAGGCTGAGGCAAGACAATCGCCTAAGCCCAAGAGCTGGAGGTTGCTGTGAGCTGTGATGCCATGGCACTCTACCGAGGGTGACAAAATGAGACTCTGTCTCTACAAAAAGATAAAAATAAAAATAAAAAATACATTAAATCAAGCTTTTTTTTTTTTAAAGAAACTCAAATCAACACTCACCAACTGGAACTTTCTCCCAGGTTGTTATCAGCCTTGGTGGGCTTTTACTCAGAACGGTGCCAACCTCTGAAGCCCATGTGTCTCCGGCAGAGCAGGCCAGCGCAGCCAGGAGAGACAGACACATCCAGGAAGCTGTGTACTGCTTGGAAAAGTCTATCGGGATCTCCCCAGGGCCATTTTCTATCATGTACAGCAGGGCCAGCTCCGTGGGCACAGCTCCATTGCAGAACACCTGAACCCAGTTCCTTTGCCCTCCTGTAAACAAAATTCAAAGGACAAGAAATATTTTCTTCCCAGAAGGAAAATCATGCAGTATAGAAATTTATTTATATTTTAACGTTTAAAAAAAGTAACTAACCTTTTACCAACAGACTAAAAGTGCTATGCACCTTTGCCCACATTCTACATTGTTATTACTGGAATTATTATTATTTTTTTTTTTTGAGAGAGAGCCTTAAGCTGTCACCCTCAATAGAGTGCTGTGGCATCACAGCTCACAGCAACCTCCAATTCCTGGGCTCAAGCGAGTCTCCTGCCTCTGC
>CAUYON010158937.1:0-35816 GCA_963573935.1 Arctocebus calabarensis | reverse complement strand
TCTCTTGCCTCTGCCTCCCAAGTAGCTGGGACTACAGGCGCCCGCCACAATGCCCGGCCATTTTTTGGTTGCAGCTGTCATTGTTGTTTGGCGGGTCCTGGGGCTGGATTTGAACCCGCCAGCTCAGGTGTACGTGGCTGGTGCCTTAGCCCGTTGAGCCACAGGCGCCAAGCCTACCCCAGCAAATTTAAAAGAATAGAAATTGGCTTGGTGCCTGTGGCTCAATGGACTAAGGCACCAGCCATGTACACCTGAGCTGGTGGGTTCGAATCCAGCCCGGGCCAGCCAAACAACAATGATGGTTGCAACCAAAAAAGTGGCTGGGCGCTGTGGCGGGCACCTGTAGTCCCAGCTACTTGGGAGGCAGAGGCAAGAGACTCGCTTGAGCCCAGGAATTGGAGGTTGCTGTGAGCTGTGATGCCACAGCACTCTACCCAGGGCAACAGCTTGAGGCTCTGTCTCAAAAAAAAGAATAGAAATTATTCCTTGTATCTTCTCAGACCATTATGAAATAAAAATTGAACTTGTAACAACAGGAATCTGCATACTCATAGAAAAACATGGAAGCTAAATAACCTTCTGCTGAATGATAGATGGATAATAGACGAGATTAAGAAGGAAATTAGCAAATTTTTGTAACAAAACAATAATGAAGACATAAATTATCAGAACTTCTGGGTCACTGCAAAGGCAGTCCTACGAGGGAAATTTATAGCACTGCAAGCCTTCCTCAAGAGAACGGAAGGGAGGAAGTTAGCAACTTAATGGGATATCTCAAGCAACTGGAAAAGGAAGAACATTCCAATCCCAAACCCAGCAGAAGAAAAGAAATAACCAAAATCAGGGCAGAATTAAATGAAATTGAAAACAAAAGAATTATACAACAGATCAATAAATCAAAAAGTTGGTTTCTTGAAAAGATCAATAAAATAGATACACCTTTGCCGAACCTAACCAGGAAAAAAAGAGTAAAGTCTCTTAATCTCATCAATCAGAAATGGTAAAGACGAAATAACAACAGACTCCTCAGAAATTCAAAAAATTCTTAATGAATATTACAAGAAACTTTATTCTCAGAAATATGAAAATCTGAAGGAAATTGACCAATACTTTGAAGCACGCCATCTTCCACGACTTAGCCAGAATCAAGTGGAAATGTTGAACAGACCTATATCAAGTTCTGAAATAGTATCAACTATATAAAATCTCCCTAAAAAGAAAAGCCTGGGACCAGATGCCTTCATGCCAGAATTATTTCAGACCTTTAAAGAGGAACTAGTACCTATATTACTCAACTCTTTCCAAAATATAGAAAAAGAAGGAATACTACCCAACACCAAGTGGTGGGGATCACCACTTGATCCCCAAACTAGGAAAAGACCCAATAAGAAAAGAAAATGATAGACCAATATCACTAAAGAATATTGATGCAAAAATATTCAACAAGATCCTAGCAAACAGAATCCAGCAATACGTCGAACAAATTATACACCATGACCAAATGGGTTTTATCCCAGACTCTCAAGACTGGCTCAATATACGTAAATCTATAATTTAGCACATAAATTAAAAAGCAAAGACCATCTGATTCTCTCAATTGAAGCAGAAAAAGCTTTTGATAATATCCAGCATCCCTTCATGATCAGAACACTTAAGAAAATTGGTATAGAAGGGACGTTTCTTAAACTGATAGAAGCCATCTACAGCAAACCCACAGCCAATGTCATATTGAATGGAGTTAAATGGAAATCATTTCCTCTCAAATCAGGAACCAGGCAAAGTTGTCCATTGTCTCCACTCCTCTTTAACATTGTAATGGAAGTTTTAGCAATTGCAATTAGGGAAGAAAAGGCAATCAAGGGTATCCATATAGGGTTGGAAGAGATCAAACTTTCACTCTTTGTAGATGTTATGATTGTGTATCTGGAAAACACCAGGGATTCTACTACAAAACTCTTAGAAGTGATTAAGGAATACAGCAGTGTCTCAGGTTACAAAATCAACACTCATAAATCTGTAGCCTTTATCTATACCAACAAGAGCCAAGCTGAAAAAACATTCAAGAACTCTGTTCCATTTACTGTAGTGCCAAAGAAGATGAAATATTTGGGAGTTTACCTAACAAAGGATGTGAAAGATCTCTCTAAATAGAACTATGAAACTCTAAGCAAAGAAATCACTGAAGATGTTAACAAATAGAAAAACATACCATGCTCATGGCTGGGAAGAATCAACATTGTTAAAATGTCCATACTACCCAAAGCAATATATAATTTTAATGCAATCTCTATTAAAGCTCCATTGTCATACTTTAAAAATCTCAAAAAAAATAATACTTCATTTTATATGGAATCAGAAAAAAGCTTGAATAGCCAAGACATTACTCAGAAATAAAAACAAAGCAGGAGGAATCACACTACCAGACCTCCGAGTATACTAAAAATCGATAGTGATCAAAACAGCATGGTACTGGCACAAAAACAGAGAGGTAGACGTTTGGAACAGAATAGAGAACCAAGAAATGAATCCAGCTTCTTACCATTATTTGATCTTTGACAAGCCAATAAAAAACATCAGTAGGGAAAACAAATGGTGCTGGGTAAACTAGCTGGTGACCTGTAGAAGACTGAAACTGGACCCACACCTTTCACCATTAACTGAGACTGTCACTGGATTAAAGATTTAAACTTAAGATGTGAAACTATAAAAATACTAAAAGAAAGTGCAGGGAAAACTCTTGAAGGAATTGACCTAGGTGAATATTTTATGAGGACTCCCCAGGCAATTGAAGCAGCATCAAAAATACACTACTGGGACCTGATCAAACTATAAAACTTCTGCACAGCCAAGAACACAGAAAGTAAAGCAAGCAGACGGCTGTCAGAATGGGAGAAGATATTTGCAAGTTAAGTGTCTGACAATGGTTTAATAACCAGAATCCACAGAGAACGCAAACGTATTAGCAAGAAAAGAACAAGTAATCACATCTCAGGGTGGGCAAGGGACTTGAAGAGAAACTTCTCTGAAGAAGACAGGCACCCAGCCTACAGACATATGAAAAAATGCTTATCATGCTTAATCATCAGAGAAATGCAATCAAAACTACTTTGAGATATGATCTAACTCCACTAAGATTAGCACATCACAAAATCCCCAAACCAGAGATGTTGGTGTGGATGTGGAGAAAAGGGAACACTTCTACACTGCTGGTGGGAATGCAGACTAATACGTTCCTTTTGGAAAGATGTTTGGAGAATACTTAGCAATCTAAAAATGGTGCTGCCATTCGATCCTATCATTGCTCTAGTAGGTATATATCCAGAAGGCCAAAAATCACATTATAACAAAGATATTTGTACCAGGGTGGCGCCTGTGGCTCATTGAGTAGGGCGCCAGCCCCGTATACCAAAGGTGGCGGGTTCAAATCCGGCCTCGGCCAAACTGCAAAAACAGAAAAATGACTGGGCGTTGTGGTGAGCACCTGTAGTTCCAGCTACTAAGGAGGCTGAGGCAAGAGAATTGCCTGGGCCTGGGAGTTGGAGGTTGCTGTGAGCTGTGTGATGCCATGGCACTCCACCAAGGGCAATAAAGTGAGACTCTATCTCTACAAAAAAAAAAAAAACCAAAAAACAAAAAACCTAAGTGCTTCCAAAAATATGTAGCTCTGATTCAAGAGGCTTTGAATAAGCAAATAGTCTGTGGCTATTACACAGGAAATTTGCAGTAACCCCCACCCCCCAAAAAATGAAAAACAATAGCAGAATTAAGCCTTTGCATTTCATAGCCTTCTTGTACCAACGTGGTGCCAGATATACCACCTTGATATTTTAAATGCGAAACTTCCAGGTGAACAAATCTGCAGATTTGCTTAGCCCTCTCAGACTGGGCTCTGGATTTTTTTTTACCCCCTTTGGTTAATAGATCTAGAGAGTATAGTTTTATAAAGTCATATTCTTTAGTTAAAACTTGTAGCCAGGATCCTAAATGGAATTAGTAGTCAAGAAGTTGAAAAACTTTGGAAATAATGGCTCCCTTGATGTTTAATCTGTATACTGTTCCAGTATTCTCTTAGCCTTTATTTTCCTTGAAATGTGATTCACTAATTTTTTTGTTTAATCTCAACTCTGAGCCATATAGGTATGAAGATCAAATTAAAGCTTTAGGCAACAAGCACCCATCTTGCTAGTGCCAAGCATAAGACACATGCTACTTCTGTGTACAAATAAGGCATGGACACCACTTTATCACTGAGAAGTGAGGTAAGACTGTGCCTCCCAAAGACAATCATGTATGTTAGAGTACTTTCTAGAGAAGGTATGCAAGCCAGAAATTGGTATTACGCATCATATTAGGTTGTTCTTTAAATCTTATCATGATATTCTATTGATTGACATGGCTATAGAACTAGTTGTGATCTGGTTAGTAGTTTAAATTAGTAATGCTAAATCAAAACTATAATTATATCCTTAGCCCCAAATTATATCCCTATGTCTAGAGCTTAAAAAAAAAAAATTAACCAGTTCAACACACTCTTATGTAGTTTGGGGAGTTTTTTTTTTTTTTTTGCAGGAATGTTTTTCACAGTTACCAATAAACGATTCATTTTTAATTGTACAATCATTTTTCTGAATCAAGATGTAAGGTCACCTATGAGATAAATGAAAGATCCTTCATGTGTCACCTAAAGTAATATGATTTGCTACTGAAACTGGCGAAACATTCCTCGGAATGGCACCATGCAAAGGTCACAAAGGCTATTAGTTTTCTGAAAACCCTTCTGGATCCCCCACCCTCACAGCTGAGGACTGATTGCAGCACATACTTTTCATCTGTGAACTTCTCAGCTGTAAAGTCCGCCTGCCTCTCGGTCTCATAGGGTCGATATTCCCTGTATGATCGCCGCTCGGCTCTATCAAGCGTCACCTCTGTGCCCCGGCTATCATTCCATCCTTGCTGCTCCCCTCTTCTAGGAGTTCGCTTCTGGCCTGCCAGTGGAAAATCAAAGCAGAGAGCTGGAACACAAAGGTAAACTTTAAAGGTACTTTTCTTTTTCTTTTTTTTTTGAGACAGAGCCTCAAGCTGTCACCCTGGATAGAGTGCCACAGCATCACAGCAACTTCCAATTCTTGGGCTCAAGTGAGTCTCCTGCCTCAGCCTCCCAAGTAGCTGGGACCACAGGCGCCTGCCACAACGCCCGGCCATTTTTTGGTTGCAGCCTTCATTGTTGTTTGGCGGACCAGGGCTGGATTCGAACCCGCCAGCTCAGATGTATGTGGCCGGCGCTCTAGCCTGTTGAGCCACAGGCGACGAGCCTTAAAGGTGCTTTTCAATTTTACTTTTCTAGAAATCAGTGTCACAAGGAAAATTTGGAAAATATCAGAGAAGGAAAAAGTTGTGAATATGGCTCGGCACCTGTGGCTCAACAGGCTAAGGTACCAGCCACGTACACCTAAGCTGGCGGGTTCGAATCCAGCCTAGGCCCGCCAAACAACTATGGCTGCAACCAAAAAATGGCCGGGCGTTGTGGCGGGTGCCTGTAGTCCCAGCTACTTGGGATGCGGAGGCAAGAGACTCGCTTGAGCCCAGGAATTGGGGGTTGCTGTGAGCTGTGATGCCACAGCACTCTCTCCAGGGTGACAGCTTGAGGCTCTGTCTCAAAAAATAAAAAAAAAAGAAAAGAAAAGATAAAGTTGCTAATAATACTACTACCCGGAATCTACTACTTTTTAATAAAACTTTATTATTAAACAGGCTTCCCCTATATACTGGAAAGTATGATAAGATAAACTATATAAATTCACCTTTAATTACATAGGCATCTCCCAATAACTATAATAGTCATGGATATATTTTACTAAATAAAGTACATTTCATCAAAGCAGCTGCACCAAAACATGGTAAGCCTTATCTAGAAAATTAAAAAATACATACCCTGTATTTCAGATTATACTCTCAGAAACTCAATTGCACATGAAACAAAGGCACTTATACTTGTCCACAGCTACTAAGATGTTTGTTCTTAAACAGTTTGTATTGTATATTGTTTTATTTTGAAAACGGATTTTCCTGCTCTTTGATGGTATTTACACATTTTGTGATCCTACTTCTCACATATGAACCCAAACTGTTAGTTGCCAACTCACCCAAGGTACTCAAAGAGTCCTTCAGTCCACTGAGAGCCCAGCATTCAGGTGTAGCAGGTGCTGGAACCACTTTTCTTTTCCTCCTCTCATCTTACTTTACTCCCCTCTAGTTTTATTTGATGTTTGAAAAATTTTAAACAAAGTCTATTTTTGAAACCATCTCATATTTAGTGAAAATGTTGTGGAGAACTTTGTCACTTCTTAACTAGTTTTCTAAAAACGTTTGTATTTTTGGTATAATTTAAAAGATCTCCTCTCAAATACTAAATGCAACTTTTACTACAGTAGCTCCAATTTTTCTTCACATAAACTACCCTCACATTAGTTGTATAGCTATAAAGTATTAAACTCATTTAAATGAGTAAATAAATTTTTTAACTGCTAAATTCCTCTCCCACTTAGACACATATATGATTTGTAAGGATTATATGTACATATGCATTTTTCTTTTTTCTCATTTAATATTTCTTACCTGAACTTCTAGTATTTTAAAGCACAAATCATGTTGAGGACATCACCAACATAAGTTGTATAATTTATTCCTTGCTAATAATTTTTTCAAGTTTGAAAATCTGCACAAAAGATGTAAGTCCAACATACCATAATTTTAACATTCTGTAACCTAGAGATATTTAAATCCAATTTGTATCCTGTAGTGAGATCACAATCTGAACTTGTGATATGCTTAGGATATGGGAAAGATGTTACAAGTAGAGCATCAAGACAGTGACTGACATTGCACCCAGTTGCCTAGGAATATGCAATATGCAGGCACATATGTTACTAAGAGATAAAAATTGGAAAAGATGTTCAAAATATAAGGTAGAAAAAAATCATTATGAAAGTTAATTATCTAACAAGTTGCAAAATATGATAAATCATGACATAACAGTCATCAGGAAACCTGTCAACAGTAACAACACTTTTCCATACTTTTACCTCAGTGTAAAAGAATTTATCAATACAGTTTCAGATTTCCTGTTTACAAACCGTAGTTTAAAGAAAATCTTTTAAGATAAATAAACAAATAAATAATGCTTTTACTCCCTCCAACTATAGAACTATTCTGGTGCTTATCCCATTTTCTTTCTGATTACTCCAAGTTAAATTTGGAACTCACCATTTAAAACTTAAAATATGACATTTACTATACACTTTATATTAAGGCCTCTTGGAACTCTGAACACAGTTAAATATGATTGCCTACTTATTAGAATTATCAATACCCTGAAAATATTCATTTTCCATCAAAACCTCCCAAATGCAAAGATAATCAGTGTCCAATTTTTTCCCCATAATTTAGTACTAAAAGATCAAGATTGCAACCAACCTAGCTGGCTGTTCTGTGCTGGATCAGCAGCTTCAAGTGGACAATGCAAACATTGCATTTCACTAGCCCTTTCCAATAAAAGACTGGCACATGCAATTTGATCACTGATCTAAACCAAGTCCATACAATGAAGCAGAATGCAATAAAATTTATAGTAATATTTCTTACAAAATAAAGTTGAGGTTTGGCTCAAAGCTCATAGCTCTGAAAGACTAGAAAAAGCAAAGCTGAAACAGCCTCTGATTAATTCAAGAATGAATGCACTGAGCAAAATTCACCCAACAGTTTACTTATATTATTGGATAGTCAGACATTAAAAACCTATGTTTCCATGGGAAAATCTTAAGATTTCCATTTTCTTTTGGGATTAATAAATGTTTCTATTTCAAACATGTTTTTTTCTATACTAAATATTCACTTGTAGAATTCTAACTAAATTAAAAATTTTGAGTGTTAGAAAAGTACAGCCCTTCATATTAACTAGGGCTACAAAACCTTGAGAGAGCAGCTAACAAACCCATTACAGATAATTTTAGCATAATAACTACATAAATGGAAAATAATGAGCTGTTTGCTCCTAAAATAACACATACTTGAAGAACTAGAATAACAAAATTTCTATTCTAACTAGAAAATCAATTAAATATCCTTAAAACAGATTTCAAAAGCCAGAATAGGTGGACTGCAAAAAAGTCACAGAAAAAGGTAGCATCTATACTAGCTTCCAATGTCAAGTGCAAGAATCAGTTTGCAACCCAGTTATACCATGTAAGTTTAGAGAAAAAAAAAAAGGCTCTGTGCATTTACATATATGTATAAACACAAAAAGTTAACAGCAGGGAAAATAGAGGCTCTTCATACATTTCAGAATTGTCTAAAATTTTTAAAGCAAGAATACATGACATTTTTAATTTTAAAAGGCTAAAAATCAATACATTACCTGCACTCACTGCAGTTTCTTCTAAAGGATGGACTACATATGTATTTTCATTTGTTAAAAAATAAAGAGAAAAAAGCTTAGTCCTGCACAATCTTTAATTAGCATTATATTTATCCAAAAATTTTTAAAAGAAAAACAAAGGAAAGAAAGCAATACAAAATTCATACTACTTCAGGTCTCACTGTTTAGACAGTTCATAAATGAACTGCCTATTAGATGTCTTGAGATGTCCAATAGCATTTTTAATAATTTTCAACATCTTTTTTTGCAGTGACTTGATTTTGATTCTCAAGTAATGACTCTGGATTTAACTTTTTGCAAAGGTAAGCCTTACCTAGTTGCATATGTCAGAGCCCCAATGCTTAATACCATGAGGTGTTTTCTTAGGGCTGGGATGCACGAATTTTATCAAGCAAGGAACAACCCCCAAAAGCTGAGTTCAATAAACTGCCAAAAGTTGGCTGGAGGAGTCAAACTATATATCCTGATCATGTAACACTCTGCAAACCTTAAGCCCACTACCTTATTTCAGGAAAACAGGAAACACAGGTGGAGTGTGGCTGACTATGCCACTGACAGTGGTTCCCGTGAGAGAAATGAACTCTGAAGTACCTGCCCTGTACACAGACAACAGTACACCAAGCTGGGCTTGGGGCCTTTCTTGCTAAAAAAGGAGTAGGGGAACTTTTAACATTGTTGTTAGATTAAAAACGCTTTTCTTGAAGCACCCGTGAGTTACGCATGCCATCATCATTACACGGTGTACTGAAATACGATGCCAGCTGACTACTGGGAGCTCGTACCGGGAAGGAGCGCAGACTCTCCGCTCGGTCCGACGTCACAAGCCGCCCAGCGGTCGCCCTTCCCTCCATCACAGAGGCCCAGAGCCCCTGACCCTGTTGCGATTCTCTGCACAGCCCGGGCTCCTGTCACCACCCCCGAGGCCGGGGGCGCCCTCCCTCTTTCCCATCACGCTCTTCCGTTTGTCTCTCGACCTGAATCTTGCAAAGGTTGGGCTGGAGGATGGAGAAGGTCCCTGCCAGATCCAGATCTGGTAGCCCTGGGGTAGTGACCTCAGTTTCTGCCCCCCGCCCACGCCACCCCAGCAATAGCCCTCAACTTTGTCCAACTTGTTGTAAAGGCTCAAGTCCAGGGTTTTGAGACCTCCTCTAACTCCTAGCCTGCACTCCCCATTCCCGGAACGGAATGGGTAAGGCAAGAAGAGGTGTGAAACCCTTGCCTCTCTTCTCCTACCTTCGACCCTCAACTCACCAACTCTTCCAGAGCCCTCTCCCCTTTCTGGAACTGGTTCCAGTGGCCCCGGTCTCATTGAGGGTTGGAGTTGAAGGGTGGCAGAGAAGGGGTGACCCCCGTGACCTCATTCTCCTCCCTCTCCCTCCTAGGGTGCCTGGCGGGACGTGCGTACCGGGCGGCTGTGGGCCGCCCCCGGGGCTGTCCGGCTGCTGCGCGCCCGGGGCCGGGAGGCTCTTGCGCTCCTTCTGGGACTCCCTCCGGCAGCCGCCCGCGCCGGGTCTGTGCCCAGAGGCCCCGGCTGGGCTCCTGCCGCCGCGGCTGCTGGCTCCTGCCGCCGCCGCCGCCTCGTCGCGTCTCTTGCGCTGCAGCTGCTGCTGGCGCCGGCGCTCGGCCTCGCGCAGGATGTCGAACGGGTCCGACTCGTCGTCCAGCAGCTGGTGGAAGCGGTTGGCCACGACGCAGCCGAAACTCTCCTGCATCGCGGCGCCGGCGGCGGCCGCGGCCACGGGGCTCCCCAGAGCACCCTTCATGCCGCCGCGGGCAGCCGAAGCGAGCGTGTCTCAGCGAAGCCGGCGGCGAGGACCCATCCCTCCCGCCTCCGCCACTGCCTTCCCAGCCCGACCCGGTCTGGTCCCTCCGGGCACCCGCCCCCGCGCTGCCGCAGCCGCCGCCACCGCCCGCCCAACCGCGCCAGACAGCCAATCAGCGTTCGTGGATACGCCCCCATTCTTAGATGACATCCCCACAGAGCCAATCACCTGCTGGATGCTGCAACGTCACACGACCTCTGTTTCGCTCTCCCTCCGACACAGCAGGGAGGGGCAGAGCCCAAGGGGCGGAGCTACCGGCCGGAGGAACTAATCTTGTGGTCCAGGCGGCTGGAACTTGCGGATGGGTAGCGGCCATTATGTGGGTTCTCTCTGGAGCTGGTTCCATATTCGTTATCGACCACTCTTCTTTGAAGCTTATATATACATTAGCCGTTAAACAGCTATATGTTGAGCATTTACTATATGCTAGGCGTTATGTTGTAGGAGGTACTACCTCCGTGTTTTCATGGATCTTATTCTGCAGATAGAAAAAGTGCCCTGACTGCACAGAGTTCCCCACGAGCCTGTACCAGAGGGACCTGAACTGATTAGAAAATAACAGTTAAGCTGAGAAAAAAGGGTGAAAACGGGCTGGAGGGAGGCAAACGCAGAAGTCTTGAAGTTGGATGAAATACTAGCCATTGGAGTTCGAGGAAAAGCAATGTAAGTGGAATGCAAAGAGTTAGGGAGTACTCTATTTTTGTGATTATTCTAGAAGCAGTGGGAAGCAAGTTTTAAGCATAAGCAGACTTGTATTTGAAAAGGATACTCTTAAGTGCATTGTGGAGGAATAGTTTGGAGGAAGGTCAAAATGGATGCTGGGGGACCAAACAGAAGATTGTTGTAAAACTCCAAGGAAGAATTGATGATAGTGACTTGGACTAGGGTGATGGCGGTAGAGGTGAAGAGAGTGAATGGATTCAAGGAGGTCATGAGGCACCAGTTATGGGTGATGAAGAAGAAGGTATAATGACTCTGATTTTTCTGACTTGAGCATCTGAACGGTAGTGCTTACAAAGAAATAGAGCACCGGCTTCCGCAGACCAGTTTGAAGAGAATCATTAGTTCCGTCTTGAACATGTTAAGGTTTGTGGGGTTCTTTTGGTTTTGTTTGTTTTGTTTGTACTTTTGAGATATTCACTTGGGGCCTGGAGCTCAGAGGATAATGGTGGACTGGATTTCCTCCAGGAAATTTTGCTTGGCACTGGTTCAGACACTCTTGGCAGCCTATTCTACAGCCATTCTCTTTCTGTTACATTTTTCCAGAACCTATATTTTGTTCAGACATGAGGTGACTGTATACTTCAGGGGAAGCCTTAAACTTAATCTTTTTTCTTTATTTTCTTTCTTTCTTTCTTTCTTTCTTTTTGAAACATAATCTCACTTTGTCACCCTTGGTAAAGTGCTTTGGTGTCATAGCTGATGACAACTTCAAACTCTTGGACTTAAGCAGTTCTCTTGCTTAGCCTTCTCAGTAGCTGGGACTACTTGCACCCACCACCACACCCAGCTAATTTTTTAGAGATGGGGTCTTGCTATTGCTCAGGTTGGTCTGGAAACTACTCTGCTCAAGTAATCCACTGGCCTCAGCCTCCCAAAGTGCTAGGATTACAGATGCTGATTAATCTTAAATCACTCATTATACTTAATTCCATTCTCTTGCCAGTGATTGGTGTAGGAATAGGCTTTGGAGAAAATTCAGCAGAACTGATCTGGACAAAAGTATTCTGGGAAACTTTTTCTTGCACCTAAAGTGGGATTAAGAAGGGTCTCCTCATTTTTATTCTTTGGTCCTTGTTAAGTGAGAGGGACATGGTGCTTAGAGTTGTTGCTTCTTATTGTGAGCATGAGGATAGTGGATCAGAAGGTGGAAAAAACTTAGAACTTTGACATTGTTGAGCAGCCAAATTGACCCACTCCAATCTCCCTACCTCAGACTTCTCATCCTCAGAGATGATAAATATCATTATTTCTTGTGTATGTTTCTTGAATCCCAAAGCATACTTGTTAGAGTATCTTGCTCAAGTACTTCATGACCAGCATTTATTTTCTTTTAGTAGCAAATAGAAAAAGAATTCTTTAAAAAAATTTTTTTTCTTATGTTATTTTGAGACAGAGTCTCACTGTTGCCTAGGCTAGAGTGCCATGAAGTCAGCTTAACTCACAGCAACCTCAGACTCCTGGGTTCAAGCAATCCTGCTTCCTCAGCTTCAAAAGTAGCTGGAACTATAGTTGCCTGCCACAGTGAAGTCCTGATGAAAAAGGAAGTCTTAATCATTAATGGTGTATGGTTTGTGTTTTATTCACTTATTCAATTTTCTGTCATTCCTGAGGAGGACAGGGATGATGCCTGTCTTATTCATTGCAATTCATATTCCAAGTGCTTGGCATTCTAGACAACTGCACAGTAAGTTTTCAGTAAATATTTGTTGAGAACTGAAGAATTTAAAATATTTGAGTCAGCAAAGATTAATGCTTGTATTTTCTACCCAAAAGAATTCCAACAAAAACTTGTATGTAAGTGTTTGTAGCAGCACTGTTCACTATAGCCAGAAGATAGAAACAACAAAACAATGTATTACGGGATGAATAGATAAAATGTGATACAGTGGATTATTATTTGGCTGTAAAAAAGGAATGAAGTGTGTGTTACAACATGGATAAACCTTGAAAACATTATTTTAAATTAACGAAGACTAACTCAAAAGGTCACATATTGTATGATTCCATTTGTATGAAAGGTTCAGAATCCATAGAGACAGAAAGCAGATTAGCAGTTGCCAGGATGGGGTACAGAGACTTTAATGAGCATGGGGGTTTTCTGTTGGTGAAATCAAAATGTTCTGGAACTAGACAGTGTCATGGTAGCACAAAATTGTGAATTTACTAAGTGCCACTCCATTGTATAATTTTAAATTATAAAAATAATAAATTTTATGCATCTTTTACCATGCTTTCAAAAAACAGAAACAAATCATCATTTTGGAGTCAGACTAAGGTTTGAGTCCTGTCTCTAGCACTCCTTAATTTTGTGACCTTGGACATGTACCTTATTTCTGTGCCTCAGTGTTCTTATCTGTTATATGGAGAGAATAATGGTCCCTACCTCAGAGGGTTATTGTGGGTACTGCATAAGATAATTCATACGAAGTGTTCAGCACAGTACCTGGCACAGAGTAAATCCACAGCAAAAGTCATTGCTATTATCATCATTATTAGTGTCATGATCATCATTTTAAATCAATCTTAAGAACAGGTAAAATTATAAAAGGTCTTTGTTGCAAGGTAAAGAAATTTCCAAAAATCCTTTACAAACCAGAAACAACATGTGCACCAGAGACCACACTGTGATCTCTGATCTCTACTCTGAACAAAGTTGTCTTTGGCCTCTTTAAGCTGCAACCATAACACCAAGGAGTCATTACCACTTGAAAGACTGGCCTATGTCTTCCTACTGGACATCTGGAGTCAGCCCACTCTCCTATTTTCTACCTGTTTTCCTTCCAGGGTAGCCAACTATTGGAAGTCCTGGCTTAAAGCATACTCAGAGCACTGCATCCTAATTTCTAAATCACAAATGCCCAGAAGAGTTATTACGTGAACCAATTCTGGTTGCTTGAGGATTAAGAACAGCTTTGGAACCACAGAAACAGAAATGAGTAATCTGTAGCTTATATTAGCTGGTGATGAGTTTTTTATGGGGCTGTTGATTACTGCAGAATTTACTGATGGTGACTTACTAAACAACCCCTTGTTTTTTACTAACAATTTTTCTGCTGGGAGATTGTGTCCTTAAATGCATTCCTAAAATACAGTTCTAGCACATTGGCATGAGTTATTCACAACATTGTGTTTAATGAGGTCAGTTTAATAAACTGATCTTTCTAATAATATGAGATACGAAAATAATCTACAGTAATTATAATATCAAGTAGAAACACACACAACCATATAGCATAGGAAATTAAAGGACATCAAAAATGAAGTGTGGATGCTAAATAATACCATCAAGCCTTTCCTTGGTCATTTTATAATTCCAGTGGTTATTTATTACCAGCAATGAAAATTCAGTGAAGCTTACTGGATATAAAATGTAAATTACCTTGAATTTCTTAATAGAAGAGTTCCATTAGGAATTATAAACTATGCTAAAATCTTCCATATTGACTTAAAAGTCACAGAACACTCAATTGAAAATTTAAATATCTGTATCGTCATTGCTTTCAATTACTTGCAGAGAGCAACATTGGTGAGGACCAAGGTGGGGGGCCAGGCAAGGCAATAGTAGATGTGAGTTCTTATTAAATGCCAAAAAACTGCATTCTACCCTTGTTTTGCCAGTGAATTGCTCTTTGCTTACATTTTCTCCTCTCTAAAATTAGTATGATTTTGTCTTGTTTTCCTCAAAAGGTTGACGGGAAAACAAAATCAAAGAAGTCAGTTGGATTGGGGTAAACCATAACAGGATATCAGGACTCAATCTTTCTCTCTTTCTTTCTCCCTCTCTCTTCTTTTTTTCTCTCCCTCCCTCCTCATCTTTTTGCTATATTTTCTATTGTGTTGGCTTTACTTTTCCCAATTTCTCTTCATGGATGGCTCCAGTGCATATTTTAAGCCTTGGAGTTCTAACATCACCAGGAAAAGAAAGAATTTTAATTTCAACATGTGTACAGAAGTCCCAGAATTGAACCACTAGCCTGTCTTGGGCACACGTATGCTGCTGAACCAGTTGCTGTAGTGGGGGAATTGAATTTTCAGATCAGCCAGGCCCAGTCACTAGCCCAAGCTGGAGTGTGACTGTAGTCAGCTGCCCTTGAACCAGTGGGACTGAGAGTAGAGGGGCAGTTTCAGAGGAAAATAAGGTTTCTAATACCAGCAGGTAGGAGTAGATGCTGGACAGGTAACAAAGAGAATCCCTCACAAGTGATGATTAGCATAAACATGTTATTGGTATGCCTCTTATGTGTTGTGATAGAATTTTTTGTCCTTATTTCTCCTCAGGCCAAAAGTCATATCAGATTCGTTTGTGGATACCTTCTTTCTCTTCTTTCCAGACTTCAGTGCCTGGAAAGCCACCTTTCATTCAACACGTATGTTTTTTTGATGAATGAATTTCTTGTTGTAGAGATATGCTCATAATGAATAATTTTGTGAGTGTTCAAAATCAAAATGCAACAAATTAATTGTAGATGAGTTCATAAATGAATGTTACATGATCAGATAGATGTGGCACTGTTTCTTTTTTTGCCAAGATTATTTTGCATATCTGCTGATAATCATAGCTGAATCTTATATAGTGCTTCTTTGGTGTCAGAATTTTCCATCTGTTCATTTAACCTTTATGAGAATCTGATGAAGTAGATGCCTTGACAGTCCAATGTACCAGTAAGGGGGTGAACTGGGCACATTAATGTGGGCAGTCTGGAGTCCACAGTCCTTGCCATTATGCTTTACTGTTAAGCACTGAGCTAAACCTGGGATGTAAGGAGGACAAAGTCGTCCATTTTAAAGACTATGCAAGCAGGAGGCAGTTATCATGTGTATACATGTGTAAAAAAAGCACTAGTTCTCAGCACAGCCCTAAAGGGGAGCCATGTGTTGGTTCATATCACTAATAGAAATTGTGTGAGGTAGTGCTTACTTACTAAGGCTAAAGTGGGGGCAAAGTGGTGTACATAGAACCCACCAATATCATATTATGTGGTGAATGCTTAACTATATTCATACTAAAGTTGAACTAATGCTGAAATAAGACTGACTGGTCTTATGCTTAGATTATATTTCAGAAATTGGTTCAAAACTAAGCTAATACCTCACTTATACAAGGATAGTCTATGGACCAGCAGCTTCCACATCACCTTAGAACTTTCTAGAAATGCAGAATTTCAGTCCCATCCTGGAGCTACTAAATTGAAATGTACATTTTATGAGATTCCTAGGAGATGCCTGAACAGAGTAAAATTGGAGCTAAAATAAAAATACAAAGTCAGCAGTTGGATCTGTCAATATCATCTGATGAATCCTCATTGTCATTAGTGGCTGAAGGAGTTTGCATTTACCTGGCTGCCTAGACGTTCAGATGTTCAGTCTGAGGTCTTGGCCCATGATGAGAAAAGATAGCCTGACTACCAAACAGGGACATAGATTCCTTGGAACATAGGCCCATGCTTTCTGGGGTTCCTGGCTATCCTGCTGCTGGGGTTGAAAGGTGGAAAAAGCAGAAGCCTACCAGGCAGCAGAAGGAAAAACCACTTGGGGCCAGGTAGGGGAGTAAACAGTGAGCTCTCCAGGAGCTTGGTGAGCAAGCCACCCCAGGACTAGGAAGAAAATAGCGCCCTCTGCTGATGGGGCTTGACATCCCTGCTGGTGGCAAAGGAAAACTGAAACACACACACACACACATATAAACATTTTGGTATTTCCCATTTTTCCCATTCTCAACCGTGTTGCTATGAGTGACGCTAGGCATACAGATTCTCACACTTGAATGATTATTACATGAGAGTTTGAAATTGTAGAGAGGGATATGAGAAGATTTGCATCCCATTCTAGTGTTAATCAAGGTAAGTCCTGGGCTGAAGTTTGCTGAGGAAAATGTAGAAATCAGCAGCTTCCCAGATTATTTAGGGATGGCCAAAAGCCTTATCAGGAGTTGGGCACTGTTGCTTTTTTAAGATTTACTGCAACTCCCAGGAAAAATACCTATTTAATAACTCTTCATTTAACATTTCTGAATTGTCATTGAAGCCTAAGCTCATAGCCATCCAGGTCTCTCCCAGGATACTATGCCCCCCACTCCATCATCTGCAGTGCCATTATAGCTCTTTCAATTCTTTATTTATTTGGCACCTGAGGAGCCTATTTTTCACCCTTGGGAATATTTCTATATTTGTTTGGGGCCATTAGAAACATGTATAGGTGTTTGTAAACAGAAGCCGAAGGGCTTGAAGGCCCTATTTTCTTCACGGAAGGATTATCCTACTTTCTTTGTTCCCTTTGCCCTCATCACGGTCCCACCCAGAAATCCCTTCAATTCAGGCTATGGGTGGTCACTTCTTGAAGATATACTTTAATCCATTCATCCACTAAGTACCCTTATTATGCCAGGCAATTCTTCCAAGGATCTTGAAGGACAGACGCTGTTGTATCATTGATGTGTACCATTTTGTACACCTGAAAACTATGGGTAAAATCCTGAACAATGTCCAACATCACAAAGCTGTTGTAGTAAAGCTTGACTGTGACATGAGATTCCCCAGTAGAAGCCTGAAGCATGGCCATATTTTAGAAAATATTGTAATTAGTCGAAGGAGAAAAGGCTAAGTAGACTTCTGTCCTGGCTCAAAAGGCCTCACCATGCCCTGTGGTCTCTGGTTTGATGGGAACTTCCTCCAGTGACCCTTCACATGGTCACCCGAACACCTCTTCACACATACAGAGGGTCTTTCATAAGTCTTTCTTCCTCAAAGATACTGTTGTCTTTGGAGTTCTTGATCCATCCAGGCATCCAGGTGTTACTAGTCAAGGCTCAGTGGTTCCTTCCAAGGGAACAGGCCATTCCTGCTTGGAACATCGCTTAGAGATGCTACCTGGCAGAGAGTACCAACAAGCAGAGAAGGTTTCACCAACCTCCCCTGACTGTTAGGGAGTAGTACAGGATGGGGACCACCCACCTATGTCTTCAGTTATTGCTTCCCAGATAAGCTGCCCATCGTTTACTTTTGTTATTTATATATTTTGGGCAATTTCAAATTTACATAGAACACACACAAACACATGCACAAAAATCCTGAAACATCATCAACATATGTGACCAAGACAATCCTCAAAATAATGCCCCTCTCCCCACAATTATTATTAAAGATTTGGCATGTTGTTTGTATTGTACTTCTAAAAATTTTAATGGGACTATTTCCTAAAGCAATGTCAGGAACTCAGCAAAATTGAGCAGAAAGTACAGGGAGTTCCAACTGGCACCTGCCTTCACTCACAGCCACCCCACTACCAAGATTCCCCATGGAAATGGTTCATCTGGAACAATTAAGGAACACACACTGTTATGTCTTTATTAATATACAAAGTCATAGTTTACATTAAGGCAACAACTTGATGTTGTACATTCTGTGAGTTTGGACAAATGTATAATGTCATGTATCCACCATTATAGTATCATAAAGAGTAGTTTCACGGCCCTAAACATCCTTTCTGCTCTGCCTATTCTTCCCAACCTTCCCCATCACCCCTGGCAACTACTAATCTTTTCAATGATTATTTTTACTTTTTCCAGAATATCATATAGTTCAGCTAGTATGGCATATAGCATTTTCAGAGTGGCTTATTTGTATTTTTAAAATGTTTTGTTCCTAGGCATATAAGCCTATTTTTTTATTATTTATTAATTAACTAGGGATAGCATCAAACATAGTATTTAGCAACTTTCTTCAGGTAAAACTAAGTCTGGCCATATTTCCTCAACAGTATGACCAAAGATTAGGATGTCAACCACAATAATCACTTACTGACTTGAACATTTACTGTGTCATGGGCCATGTACTGTTCTACTGTAACTGTTTTCCACGTGTAATATGGGATGAATTGTGTCCTCCTAAAGTGCATATGTTTACTTGCTAACTTCCAGTATGTATGAATGTGACTGTACATAGAGATAAGACCTTTAAGTTAAAATGAGGTCATTCGGGTGAACTCTAATCCAACATGACTGTTGTCCTTATACATAGTGGAGATTAGCACATGAGCACATAGACACACACAAAGGCAGGATTATGTGAAGAGGGATGAAGAAGACAGCCATGTACAAGGCAGGGAGAGGACCTCAGAGGAAGCCAACCCTGCTGTCATGATCTTGAACTTCCATCCTTCAGAACTCTAGGAAAATAATTGTTTAAGCCACCAGGTCTGTAGTACTTTCTTATGACTTCTGTAGCAAACTACTACAATGTATAACATTTATTCTTGCCATAGCCTCAAAAAGCAGGTACTACTGTCTTTTTTTATGAGAAGAAATCTGAAGCAGAGGGCAGCTAAATGATTTGCCCAAGATCTATCACAGTGTAATATCTGGGTATGAAGATATGCTGTGGTACCACAAAAATCCCCAAATATTAGCAAGTTGACACAGCAAAGGGTTATTACTCACTGATGTGGCAGTGTATCAAGGGTTGTCGAGGGGTACTTATTCCTAGTTTCTCAGGGACCAAGGCTCATGGACTCTTCATCCCAACATGTTTCCACAGGCTCCTGAGATCAAGGAAGGGAACGTGGTAAACCTATGTTGACTCTGAAGTGTCTGCATTCTCCTCACTTCGTCTTACATTTCCTCTACTAAAGCAAGTCAGTTAGGGCACAGCTATCTTCAAAGGGCTTAAGGAACGAAGCATAATCCCACCACGTGCTCAGAAGGAGAGGAAAACCAGGATATTTACGGATAGTGTCATGGCAGCTACAGGGCATGTGACAGGGCAAGCAAGCTCATGGTGAACATGTCTTCCCCAGTACAGGCAGGGCAGTGTAGGGCAAATAATTCTCTTCATCTGGAGAGATGTCTGGTCTCTGGCTTCACCTACTGAGAGGGAATTTCAGGGTCCCTGGAATGTCCTGTCTCATCATTATCTGCTTGGGAGCTTTAGCCATCAGACAGTCTAAGAAAGTGATGTATGTTGGGGGCTTTGGGACAAGCTGTTTGTCTTCTGACCTCCAGAGGGGCTGAAGCCTAATGGTCAGCCATGCAAACACTATATGATCAAGTTCACAAAAAGGCCAGAACACTCGAGGCTTGGCTGAACCTCCTAGGTTGGCGGGACTCTGTGTGTACTACCTCACCTTGTTGATACTAGGAGGCAAACGTGTTCCCAGGACATGGGATTTCACATTTGGACCTGTTCCAGATTCTGCTCTAGGTGTCTTGTCCTTCTGTGGTTCTAATGTGTATCCTTTCACTCTAAGAAACTATGCTCACAAATATAATACTTTCAGGGGTTCTGTGAGTCATTCTAGTGAATTATCAACCAAAAGGGGGTTGTGGGAACTTCCAAATTTGTAGCCAGTTGGTCTGAAGTGAGGGTGGCCCTGGGATCCCCTGAACTTCTAGTGGGTAATTGTTTTTTTTCTTTTTTTCTTCTTATTTTTTGTTATACTCAACATAACACTTTATTATATTGCTTTGCTGAGATTTTTCCATTTGGAAAAGGGAACTAATTTTTTAGTTGTCACTCCCTTCCCTCATCCCAAATTAGGAATAATTTGACAAAATAGAATTTATTACAAAATTATCTTTTCAATAATACATTCCAGTTTAAGTTTTTATACAGCTTGAAACTGAGGGTTACAATGCATACATTGAAAATGAAGTGATAACCTTATGTACCTGATCATCAACTTCCGTGCAAATTAAGTAGCAACATTGTCAACTAATATAGAAATATTCTCAATGTGGGTTATTACCGAGGGTTAAATTTATGATTATTTATCTTACAAATTTAAAATTTGTTCTCAAAATTATGTTTTAAAAAATCTTCCTTTTGGAAATGCTTTTTTGTCTTCAGAATAATGGTAACATAAAATGTTGGAAAAAAAGTATAAGGCATCAAAGATAGTATGAAAAATACATAAGCTACATAAATATGAAAAATATCCCTGTTTTTCTGGATTCCAAATGCAGATTATCTAGCCATTTTCCTTAATTTGTATCAAAAATCTCCAAAGAACATCTAGGTAACTGGAATATACAGAACCACTCTATAATAAACAGATAAATTGGATCTAGGGCTTCTGTCACAATCCATAATGACTATAAAGCATACAATCTATGGAAACTTCCATATTTTGGAAGTGATCACAGAAATACAGGTATTTTTGTTGTTTGAACTATAGCTATTATGATTTTTCAACCCTAAATTCTAATACCTCAAAACAAAAGGTATTAACATTTCACTCAAGATAATTCAGCATCCTCAGTTTTTAAAGAAATATAGTAAATATCTTAAAACAGTGAAAATAGTTTTAACAAACTGTACTCTGCATTAGTATGTGCCCCCAAATTTTAGTCTTCTTAACGGGTGATGGTCAAAATCCCAACCATAGAACAATCCTCAGAAAAGGTGGAATGGAAAACATTGAGTTTACATTAAATATCATCAATGTGTTCATCATCATCTCCAATATCATCAAATTGGATTTCATCATCATCTCCAGTACCAAATGTATCTGTTTCATTAATCTTTGCACATTCTGGAAGCTTACCATATGCCTCCAGACTTCTAGCTTCCTCTGTCTTGTACATTATGATGATATCAGCTATGTTATATTGATAGTCTCATTGACCAACCAATATGATGTCTGAGGTATTTATCCAAACCTTTCTCTGATATGGCATAACCTCTTTACACCATCAAAACGCATTGCTTCGACTCGTCCATTTCCCACCATTTTTATTACCTGAGCATACTCTTGCCCATCCTCTTTAAATACCAATTCTCCTTTTTCAGATTCAAATTCATTCTCATTCTTACCCCTGCATCTGTTTTTACCTCCTTTACCTTTATTTTTGGGCATGGTGGTTACAGAGGCCTTGTAAGACATGTGATTCCTTTCAGTTGCTATCACTCAGCAGAGAGGAATTAACTAAGTCTTTTTTCTTTTTTTTTGATCACAGGTTTTTCTTATCTTTAATGACATAAGCAGGAAAAAACGTCTTACGTCCTTTTAAAAAATTCCAAGGAGAGTCAACAAGAACTTAGTGTTTACTTGTCATTGAAAGTCTGAGCCTCCGTTCCTGTCCAGCGTGTGTTCAGGTTCACACTAACATTCACACCATGCCAGGAGACCCCTTTTGGGGCATTGGGCCACTGTCCTGCCTGCAGACTGAGGTAAATTCACTCAGAGTACTGAAACTAAGAGGGGATCTCTGTCACCTGAGGTTCAGGGAGATGCTGATGTTCACACCCAGCCCACCTCTACCCCTCCAGCCTGACAGCATTTAGGACGTGAGGGTCAAGCTGCTTCCTCAGCTCTACCTCCGATTTCAGAGCTCATCTGGGGGTGTAGAGGAGCAGTCCCAGCCACAACCAATTCAACCTTAGTCACTAAGGGGGAGGGAACCAGTTACATCTACATCACATTATTCATAAAATAAGAATTATGTTGTATAGAATGCATCCAGAAGGCACAACCTAAAATCAGCTACTTGCTAGTCAGTGGATTTTTTACTTAACCATGTCCATGAACTAAGCATGAAGGAAATTTCCCTTAAATAGAAAACTAAATTTTATGTTATTAAAACATGACACTTGCATTCACCCTTCCCCCAAAGAGTATGGGCATGACAGTGGGGCTCTTGGGCCTGTGCATGTGGTTGTGGTAATAAGCAGGGAAAGGGGAAATGCCTGGACAGGGCTCTCTGAGGGAAAATAACTAAGATACAACCCGAAAGTTTGGCTCATAATTGTGGGTATTGTAACTTACTATGGGTGAGGTAGCCTCCAGTGAGGTCTCATAAGTTGAGGGTAATACTCTCTCAGCCCCTGTAGGATTGAATTGTTTTAAAATGATCTTGAATTTAGCTTTATCTTGGAGACCACAGTGTGTGCTGCCTTTGCCATTTTTCTCCTGCCATTTCTGAGTCAATGTCTCATTTCCAATCCTCTCTGCCAGTTTGGCCCCTAAAAGCTTGGAGGCTCAAGACTGTTAGCATGGCAGAGCCAGAGGTGAGCCACTCCCTCCAGGAGGGCAAAGCCCTTAGAGCAGGCAGGAGACCTAGGACTGCTGGTGTCAGCTGCCTCCTACCCAACCTCCTTGGTGGTCTCATGGGGCTGTTATCTGCTTCTCCGAGATTGTATGTGGGTGGTCTTGTCCTGTGTTATTTGTGTGATGCTCATGCCTATGACTGCTTGAGGAAGAATTGAATTGTATGAGTGGTGGCATGTTAGGAGTGCCAGGCTTAACTGCTTCAAGTTTATGGGTGCCCAGCTATCTCCTGGAAGGTATTTTCTCCCCTCCTCCACACCTCCCCCCTCCAGGGCTACCAGCCCTTAAAGGCAAACACTATTTGAAATTCAGGGTCAGCACTTGTAGCCATACAGTGCTCCTACAGTCCACCTTTAGTTAGATGAGCCCCAGAAAACTTCAAGCAGTTAAGTCCCAACATGCCGCCACTAATACAATTCAATTCCTCAAACAAGCAGGAGCATCAGACAAGTAACACGGGACAAGGCCTCCCACATATAATCTCAGAGAGGAAGACTATGACCCCCACATGAGGCCACCAGGGAGGTGGGGTAGGAGGCAGCTGACAGCTGGCCTGGGTGTTCTGCTTGCTCTACGTGCTTTGCCCTCATGGAGGGAAGTAGCTCACGCCTGGCTCTGCCATGCTAACAATCTTTTGCCACCAAGCTTTTAGACACCAAACTGGCAGAGAGGATTGGAGATGAGGCATTGATTCAGAATTGGTAGGAGGAAAATGGCAAAGGCAGCACACACTGTGATTAAATCCTACAAGAGACAAAGCAGCAAGAAATGGAAAAAGAGTCCCCTAAGGGAACTCGTGGAAGAGAGCCACTTCTGATAGCTAAGCCAAGTGAGGAGATGTTGCAGGGATAATTTTTCCCCAAACCTATCAAAGGCACAGACATCCAAGTGGGCTTCACCTTATAACCTCCAGCAAAGATGGCCATCAGGGCAAAGGTGGGCAGGGAGGCCACCTGAGTAAGGTTACACACTAAGCAAGAGTCAGGGAAGTGAGTGAACAGAATGTAGAGAATGTTCTGTATCCTCACAGGTGGGATTGTTCAAGGTTGCTGGCTCTGCCCTGCTGTAACCAGCCTTCCCTTCCTCCAAAGCAGGTGCTTCCCGCAGGAGAAGGCAAAGGGCACCATGGATGCCACTACTCTGCTGGTGACTGAATCCAAAGATCTGGAGTGGATTTTCTTCATGTAACTCGAAGGGTACAAGGCTCTTCCTAGCAGGTGCCATGGTCCAGATTTGGGAAAGGTGCTAGGGGACCAGAGTCAAGGGACAAAGGCAACTTTTCAGAGGTGAGCCTCCTTCTGGCCTGCAGTCATGGACGAGCCCCTGCATTCTTGGATCCTGCATCAATGGGAAGTGAAGGGGCTGGAGATACGACAAGCCCACCTCAAACAAAGCCTTGGGTGGGTGTTGAGGACACTCCAAAGGAGAAGCTGCTGCTCAATGTGCCCACTGCAGTGGTGGCAGTGTTCCAATGGGAGGTGGCTCCAGATACAGGTTTGTTGACAGGCGTACTGGCCACACTGAAGACCTGGCTTGTCTGGCTGGGAGTGCCTGGGATGCTCTGACGTAAGCTCCCCCTATAGCAGTGGTAGTGCTCATGGTCCCATTCTGTGCTGCTCTAACGCAAAACTTTCCTGATTTGGATCTAGAGCCTGGGGTAACCCTACTGATTCCAAAGCCTCCACTGCCAGCTGGAACTGCTGACGCTGCCATTGTGTAGGGGCCAAACACTGTGCCACTGGTTCCACTGCTGGTGGTTTGGGTTGTAGCTCTAAAGCCAGAGGTGGTGGCTATGTGGCCTGGGTTATCCTCACTCATCTCAACATCTTCACTGGCTGGTGGGACTGCTGATGTCCCAACGAGAAGGGACGTAACACTCATCTACAGGGCCTACTTCTGGTGGTTTCAGGCCTGGGTTATCCTCACTCATCTCAACTGGCTCATCTACCCTCAGCCATCTTCACTGGCTGGTGGGACTGCTAATGTCCCCAACGAGAAGGGACGTAACACTCAACTACAGGGCGTGCCTCTGGTGGTTTAAGTTGTAGCTACAAAGGCAGGGATGGTGGCTGCAGCAAAGCTCTCACCTGAGGGATCCTCACTCATCTCATCGTTTTCACTGGCAAGTGGGACTGCCAATGTCCCCAACGAGAAGGGACATAACACTGATGGATGGGGACCCACTTCTGGTGGTTTCAGTTGTAGTTACAAAGGCAGGGATGGTGGCTTCAGCAAAGCTGTCACCTGAGGTATCCTCACCCATCTCAATGTCTTCACTGGTTGCTGATATCTCCAATGAGAAGGAGCCAGACATTGAACTTATGGGGCCTCTGTTGCTGGTTTGGGTTGTGGCTGTAAAGTGAGGGATTGAGGGTCTAGCAAGGGTAAAACAGCCATGGTTGTAGCAAAGGCTGGCTGAGGTGTGCCATAGACAGAGGCTATGGTTCCAAACTTCCAAAAGCTAATTGTGGGGCAGTGTCAAAGCCTGGCTGGGCTGGGGTTGATGTTGGCTTTGTAGCTGGGGCTGGGGCTGCAGAGTTTCCATATGCATGGGTGCTGCCACAGCTTGGGGCAAGGCCTGGCTTGGCAGCCCGCTGGCATTGCCCATCAGTGGCCTTATATGCAGGGTATTGTTGGGTATTGCAGGGTATTGTATGCAGGCTGGGGACTGGCTCCTGCATATGATGAGAGAGAAGGTTTGTTGCTTGAGCTAAAAGGAATGTTGAATGCTGGGGTCATTGTATTAGTGAATGTCAGCACTGACTTGCTGGTGGGGGCTGGGGGTGGGGTGGTCAGGATGCCTCCAAAGCCATGGAAGCTGGTGGAGTTGCTGCTGCTGGCTGTCTGAATAGCACTGAGAGGAGACTGGCTGAATCTAGAGGTGGAGACCATGGTTGATAGATGTTTGGAAGTACATTTGCCAACCTGGATAGTGGAGCCCAAAGAGAAAGGGCTGTGCAGTGTAAGGGGTGGCACTCCTCAAGGTGCTCCTGGTGCTGCTCACACTGCTCAGGCCATGGCCAAAAGCAGGCTTCAAAGCAGGGTCTGCAAAAGTACCACCTGATGGATACCACTGCAGAGGTGGCAGTGGCTAGGCCAGTGAGGAGAGGGGCAGTTGTGACTATAGCACTGGCCTGAATAGTTGTGTGCTTGAAGAAGGGAGATAAAAAGGGGACAAATGGGGGCAACTCCCTGTTGCTAAAGACAGGCTGGAAGGTCAGGACCGAGGTGATGGTAGTCATGGGGAGGGTTGAGCTACAGTGTGCTGTGCTCATAAATGAATGCCCAGGTAGCTGTGGGTCTTCCTCATGGCTGCTAGATGGGGCCATAAAAGGGGCATAAACAGGGGAGATGGGGAAGGCACAGCAGGAGCCTCAGAAGATGGAGGGTTAGAGGGTGGGGTGCTCAGCATTCCAAACTGAAATCCTTACTTGGGGTTGGGGGATGGGGCAGATAGGGCTTGGGTTTGGTAAATGTGTCAGCTGGAAGGGCTACAGGTAACCTGGTGTCAGTGTCTGGTATAGTGGAAGAAGCTGGGCCCAGCTCCATGAACATGATCGTGTAAGTGGGGTCTGTAGTGGTGTCTGGAAGGGGCTCTGATTGCGAAGAGCCCATATAATCCATATCCAGAGTCCATATGTCCTTGGAGGTGGATGGTCCTCGATCGTTTCCAATCTTTATGGTAAAGGTAACTATTTCACAAGATGGAAGCAGTAGATCAAGCCTAGCACTGTGGGAGGTGAGTTAGCAAGATCACTTGAATTCAATAGTTCAAGATCAGCCTGAGGAAGAACAAGACCCTGTCTCTACTAAAAATAGAATAAATATCAGGGCATGGTCACCTATAGACCTAGCTGCTCTGGATGCTGAGGCAGCAGGATCACTTGAGTCCTGGAGTATGAGATTGCTGTGAGGTTGGCTGATAACATGGTACGCTCATCTGAGAAACAGATTGAGACTCTGTCTAAAATGAATGAATAAATAAATAAATAAAGTATTTGAAATTAGTGGGGATTGGATGAACTTTCAGTAAATAATGTTGGAAAAATCTCAGATTAGTTCAGGTAACCTGGTTTCTATAGCCTCAGTGGTTTAACTCCATAAGAGGTCATTTTTCTCTCACTGAGAGTCCTAAATGGGTGTTTTGTTTTTGATTGGCTGTGATTTGGAGATCACAATTTCTTTTATCATAGCATTTCCCACCTTCAAAACTGAATTTCCAGGGTGTATGGTCATCTGTACCAGGTACAAGGGGACAGATCAGTGAGGATGGTGGCGAGCAGCTTTTATGGACCAAGACTTAATGGAGTTCCCACTTTTTACCCACATTCCATTAGCTGGAGCTCAGTCTCCTGGTGACAGTGAACTGCAGAATAGGCTCAGAAAGGTGGATGGCTGTATACCTAGGAAAAGGAGAAAAGTTTCAGCAAGCTTTTCTATCCATTTGGGAAAAAATGAAAAAAAATCTAGTGTTGAACATCAAGTCATAGCCACAATAACAACTTTAAGATAGACTAATAGGAAAATACCTTCAACTATACACATTAGCTTAAAAAATTGCTTATACTCTTGAGTTTGGAAAAGGTCTAAGCAAGTCAAAACACTGACAGATTAACTATATGAAAAATGACATCTATTGCTTCTCAGCATTTTGGCTAAGATTAAGTGTAAAACATAACATCTGGATAAAAAAGTTAATATAAACAATGTAGAGGATGTGACAGACTAAAGGAAAATACATCATATAGAATTGACAATGAGTAAATCCCTAGAACATACACATACTTATATAAATCACTGAGGAAAAGACAACTCAATGGAAAAATGCACCAAGGATTATAAATAGGAAATTTAATTTTTTCAAAGAAAACAAACTTCAATGATAATTTATTGCCAATCAGTTTGACAATAAAATATGTTATAATGTTCAGTATTAAAGTGAAAGTGAAGACACAGATATAGGGACTCTCTTATAGTCTTTTAGGAATGTAAATTGTTGCAGCATTTCACAAGAACAATTTGGCTGTATTTAGCAGATACATTTTTCTATAGCTTTCAACAGAGTGATTTTTCAACTTAGCAACATTTTTGCATGTGTGTGAGGTGACATAGCTAAGAGTATTTATTGCATTGTTGTTTAAAATATTAGAAAGTATAAATGTCTGACAATAAAGTACTGATATAGGAATAATTGTGACCAACAAATTATGCTTTTAGTACATGTTACACAATATTATATCATATCACGAGTAGCAAAGACAAGGTAAAGTTTAATACGACATAGATCTCAGGGACATTTTTCTAATGTGACTTGAAAAATCAAGTCACAGAGCAATAGGAACAGTGTGATCTCACCTATGTTTTAAAGTATACCACAAAATGAAAATTAGAAAAGGTAAAACATTTTTTAAGAGCCAGGAATTGTGGTGACCACCTGTAGTCCCAGGTCCTTGGGAGGTAGAGGTGGGAGGCCAGGCTAGGCAACCTAACATATAGAGACCTCAGTCTTGAAAAAAGAAAAAGAACCATACTATGAACACAAATTGCAAAAGAGAGCTTAATGGTGTAGACTAGTTTGGTAGACCAACCAATAACACCTGAATATAAAAGGAATCTTGAATTAGATGAAAGTTAGAATTCAGAATGAGTTTGGGGCTCAAAAGTTTGCTCTGTGTTGGGATGTTACTGGTGGGGTAAGGAGGGTGAAAGGTCTGGTTTGACTTCATCTTATTGTTAAAATTTGTGGGCAACAGAAAGGAAGAATTTTCATAGAAAAACATTAATCTTGAATCTATTAAATTGGAAGTTATAAAAATTGTTATGAATCCCTGTTGATGAGAGTTTATTTTTGAAGTTTAACTCCTTATCTATTTCTCTGATTTTTTTTCCAATTCCTTACGTATTGAATTGGGGTACACCAGCTAAGATAACTCTTTTTTGTGAGGAATGAACAAATGAATGAATGAAAACACACACATACATCCTGGTTTTATAATGAGGTTCCCTCACAAGGGTGATTGTTTTGATACACCCAAATTCATGTTTTCACTCTTGCTTCATTTTGAGCTCTCTGTAGCCCACTTGATGCTGTGCGGCTAACCAGCAATTCCACCTGGGACATTCCCAGGCTGATGCCAGCCCTATGAACCTGACCTATCTGCATTTTATGCTTAACCCACTTTTGGTTCTTGCTGAACTTATACAGGATGTATTTGCAAGAATCTTCAGATTGTAATATATTACTTATTCACTTTATAAGAGGGCCTTGTTTCTATACGCCAGTTAAAATGTTCACCATAGATGGAGGAGTCATGATAGCTGATTAGAAGCAGCTTTCGCCAGAGGCTCCTGTCCAAAGGAGAGATATTAGACAGATGTGGATTCAGTGAAGCTAAAGGTAGGGCTTTGAGCTGGGAAAGAAGATAAAGTTGCACATCATCTGTGCTGAGACAAGCTGTAAGACCCAGAAAGAGGAAGAAATACAATAAAGACCAGGTACTAAGCCCATAGCCAAGAGGATGTGAGACCCCTTCCCCAAGCAGGAGACCCAAGGAGGACTCTCTACAAGGGAGCAGGGAACAAAGGACCTCTCACATTACTCCATGGTAGACATCTGCTAAATCCTGGTCGTCATCCTCTCTGGAGGTCCCACCTCTGAGCCTAGGCATCATTCTTCCTGGCACAAAAGTGAACAAACGTTATATGCTTAATTCTTAACACACAGTTAATCCTTCTTTCCTAAACTGGTTACCTGAAAGTCTGACCCCTGCAGAGCCAAGTGTTTGGCAAATTGGCTGGGCAGCCCAGGCATTGTGTGGGCTGTCAAACACTAGCAACACTGTAGAAGCAGGGAGTGTGGGAGAGAGGGACAAGTGCACAGATGGGGTGTGGGCTAAATTAGGTGCAAAGATAGCGATGCCCCAGTTCTGACTTTGGTGGGTGATCTTTCCTGACTCCTACTCCCACTGGAGGGGACCCTGTTACAGTCCCTTGGGATTGGGCAGATGGATTTGCATACAGATTTCTGCTTTCTGGCCACTTGGGCCCTTTGAACTCTTTCAGGTGAGTAGTGTTTGTACTGCATGGGACAATCTGATTGGATCTTTTGACCTGGGCTGTCTATCTAGGGACCCTGTGATGTTGAGTGGTGGTAGTAATATAGAGGAGAGAGACAGCTTTTCCTACATTTGTCACCTGTTTGGGGTGGGGCCACTGAAAGTGTTTGTATCTTTCTCCAGCTGACTACAGTGACTCATCAGGATTGGGGAAAGCCAGGCTGACATCAAGACAGAGCCAAACTGTATTATCTCACCAAACTGGCCCTCAGAGTCTCTGGCTATATCTCTGAAAAAGACCTCTGCAAGGCTATAGGGGGAAAGCCACAAGCACAAGCCCTAATTCATTGGTGAATGAGTTGTTAGTTCCAGATCCTGAGGCCTCCAATTAAGTCTCACCCTGCCAGTTTTAATTGCCAAATAACAGACAATACAAATGGGAAGGAAATAGCAGAAGAAATCTGGCAACGTGTAAAATCAGAGGATAGCAACACTCCCAATGGTTGAAAAAGGAGATACAACAGAAATTACCCTCTGTAGAGAAATTGCTGAAATGTCAGAAATAGAAGTCAGAATATGAATGGGAAATAACATGAATTAGAATGGACAAAAAGATGGAAATAGAAATCCAGAAAGTAGTTCCAAAGTTGTCTCAAGAACTTCATGAGTTCAAAGACAAAGTCACTGAGGATAGGGACATAATGAGAAAAGATACAACAGAACTTAAGGAATTGAAAAAGGCATTTGAGGAGCTTCAAAATACAGTTGAGACTCTCACCAAAAGAGTTGATCAGGTAGAAGAAAGGATCTCAGAAATTGAAGATAAGTCTTTTAAACTATCCCAAGCATTCAAAGAAGGAGAAAAAAGGAGAACAAGAACAGAATATTCCCTGAGAGAGTTATGGGATCATTCTAAAAGATCAAACATGTGAGTTATAAGGGTTCCTGAAGGAGAAGAGGATGGTCTGAAAGCCACAGAAGCTCTACTCTAAGACATCATGGTAGAGAGTTTCCCAAGCATTGGAAGAAATATGGAAATTCTAATAATAGATAGTTTCAAAACACCAGCATGACTCAAGCCAAATAAAGCATCTCCTAGACACATTATAATTAAATGGGCAAAAGTTAATATGAAGGAAATAAATCCTGTAAGCATCCAGGCATAAGAAAAGTATTACTTATAAAGGGAAAAATCTCAGGATGACTTCAGACCTTTCAGCCAAAACTTTTCAAGCCAAAAAAGAATGGTCATTTATCTTTAACCTTCTAAAATAAAACAACTTTCAGCCCAGGATTCTGTATCCAGCTAAACTGAGTTTCATTTGTGATGAAGAAATCACATACTTTACTGACATCCATATATTAAGGAAATTTGTCATAATTACACCAGCTTTGCAGGAAATCCTCAGACACATATTTTTCATAATGACTAGCACGATAGTCTACCAACAAAGTAAACTCACCTAGAATTTAAAGAACAATACCTAAATTCCACAATGTTATAAAGCCTAAAAGTATGCATTTAACTTTTGAAAAACAAGATGGCCAAACCACTGCTGTACCTATCAATTCTTCCAATTAATGTGAAAGGCTTATATTCTCCTCCAAAGAGGCAAAAGTTGGCTGACTGGATAGAAAAACCCAGGCCAAGTATCTGTTGCCTCCAAGAAGCACACCATACCTCAAAGGATAAAACAAGATCCAGGGTGAAGGGGGATGGGCAACAGTAATTGAGGCAAATGGAAATCAGGAGAAAGCAGGGGTTGCAATCTGATTTTTAGATACAATTGTATTTAAACTAATAAAAATAAGGAAAGACAAGGATGGACACTATTTATCTGTTAAGGGAAATACTCAACATGAGATTTTAATAATTAACTTTTATGTTCCTACCTGAATGTTTCTTGATTTATAAAACAAACCCTAATGGGTCTGAACAGTATGGTATTTTACTGTACTATAGGAATAACTGGAGATTTTAACACCCCTTCGTCAGTTCTGGATACATCCTCTAAGAAGAGACTATACCAAGAAATCATGGACTTAAACTTGAACAAATGGACTTAACAGACATGTACAGAACATTTCATCCTAAGAAAACTGAATTCTTTTCATCAGCCCATGATCATCCTCTAAAATTGATCATATCTTAGGACACAAGTCTCACCTCAACAAATTTAAAAGAATAGAAGCTATTCTTCATGTCTTCTTGGACCATCACAGAATAAAAGTTGAACTCAACAGCAACAGAAATCCTCATACTGAAACAAAGTCATGGAAACTAAATAACCTTAGTGAATAGCCTGAATGATAGCTGGGTCAAGGATGACATTAAGAAGCAAACCATCAGAGTTTTGGAACAAAATGATAATGAAGACACAAACAATCAAAACCTGTGGGATATTGCAAAGGCAGTCCTAAAGGGAAATTTATACCATTATAAGCCTTCTTCAAGCAAATATAAAGAGTGCAAGTCAGTAACCTAATGGGCCATCTTAAGCAACCAGAAAAGGAAGCCCAATCCAACCCAAACCCAGAAGAAGGAAAGAAATCACTAAAATTAGAGCAGCATTAAATTAAATTGCAAGCAAAAGAATCACTAAGATCACAGAAATACAAAAGATCTTCATTGATTACACCAAAAATACTATTCTCAGAAATATGAAAATATGGAGGAAATGGACCAATACCTGGGAGCATGCCACCTTCCTAAAATCAAGTAGAAAGAGTTAGAAATGTTGAGTAGACCTCTATTAAGCACTGAAAGAGTACCAACCATACAAAATCTGTCAAAAAGGAAATGATGATTTCACATCAGAATTCTCCCAAACCTTCAAAGAAGAACTAGAACCTATTACATAATTTATACTAAAAGAGAATTTATACTCTTCTATGAAGCAAATATCACCCTAATCCCCAAACCAGGAAAGGACCCACCAAAGAGAGAAATTATAGACCAATATCATTAATGAATATAGATGCAAAATATTCCATAAGATCCTAGCAAACAGAATTCAATGGCACATAAAAAAAGTTATATACCATGATCAAGTTGGTTTTATCCCAGGGTTACAAGGTTGGTTCACTATACATAAATTTATGAATATAATACACCACATAATAAATTAAAAAACAAAGACATTATTATTCTCACAATAGAAAAGGCTTTTAACAATAAGCAGCATCCTGTCCTGATTAGATCACTTAAGAAAATAGCCTTAGGTAGGGCATTTCTTAAACTGATAGAGGCCGTTTACAGCAAACCCATCCTTCCCCCTGTCTCCCCCTCTCCCTCCTCTTTCCCCTTCATCTTGGGCTACAGTTGGGTTATAGCATTCGTATGGAAGTGTGGGTGCTTATAAATTGGTTTCATAGTAGGTCTGAGTACATTGGATACTTTTACTTCCACTCTTGAGATATTTTGCTAAGAAAAATATAGTCCAGCTCCACTCAGGTAAACATAAAAAAGGTAAAGTTTCCATCTTTTCTTAAGGCTGCATAATATTGCATGTTGTACACATACCACAATTTATTGATCCATTCCTGGGTCAGTGGGTACTTGGGCTTCTTCCTTGACTTAGCAGTTATGAATTGGGCTGCAATAAATATTCTGGTACAAATATCTTTGTTATAAAGTGATTTTTGATCTTCTGGATATATACCTAGTAGAGGAATTGAAGGATTGAATGGCAGGTCTATTTTTAGATCTCTAAATGATCACCAAACATCTTTCCAAAAGGAATCTATTAGCTTGCATTCCCACCAGCAGTGCAGAAGTGTTGCCTTTTCTCCATATCCACACCAACATCTCTGGTTTTGGGATTTTGTGATGTGGGCTAATTTTACTGAGGTTAGATGATATATCAAAGTGGTTTTTATATGCATTTCTCTGATGATTAAGGATGATAAGCATTTTTTCGTGTGTCTGTAAGCAGTGCACCTATCTTCTTCAGAGAAGTTTCTGAGATGGGATCTCTTGTTCTTTTCTTCCTAATACTTTTGAGTTCTCTGTGGATTCTGCTTATTAAAACTTTGTCAGAGACATAACCTGCAAAAAATTTCTCCCATTCTGAGGGCTATCTGCTTGCTTTACTTACTGTGGTTTTTGACTATGCAGAAGCTTTTTAATTTGATCAGATCCCAGTAATGTATTTTTGATTCTGCTTCAATTGCTCAAGGATCCTCCTCATAAAATATTCTCCCAGGCCAATTTTCTCAAGTGTTTTCCCTGCACTTTCTTCTAGTATTTTTTTTTTTTTTACATATACATGTGTTAATTAGGTTTCCACTTTTTGCCTTCGCAGAATTTAAAAGGCTTAAAATTCAATAACAACAATGTTTAAGATAAGGACTAGAAACAAAAACCACGTAAAGAATGAACAAAGATAAATACATTCAGAAAAGAAAACAGTTACTGCATTGAAATGTCAAACAATATTGGCAATAATAATGCCAAGAAAGCAATGTACACATTGTCAAATAAGACATTATAGAGTGCTTTGTCTCTGAGGTTCCGCATGAAGTCATCAGTTAACTTCTTTTTTTTTTTCCCAAAGTCTCAAAAAAATAGACAACTAATACCATATAAATAAAAGTAAAGGAGAGTTTCAAAGAACAGATCATGCCAAATCCTATAGACAATAGAAAAATAGGAAATATTTCAAAGTCATTCTGCTTGATCTAGATACATCTGATATTAAAATTGGAGAAAATTTATTGTTATAAAGGAAAATTACAAACATATGTCATTTATAAGTGAGGATGCAATATCCCAAACAATATATTGGTTGTTGTTCTTCTAGTATTTTTATATTTTCATGTCTTATGTTTAAATCTTTAATCCAGTGAGAGTCTATCTTAGTTAATGGTGAAAGGTGTGGGTCCAGTTTCAGTCTTCTACAGGTTGCCAGCCAGTTCACCCAGCACCATTTGTTAAATAGGGAGTTTTTTCCCCTCTGAATGTTTTTGATTGGCTTATCAAAGATCAAATAATGGTAAGTAGCTGTGTTCATCTCTTGGTTGTCTGTTCTGTTCCATACATCTACCTTTCTGTTTTTGTGCCAGTTCTATGTTGTTTTGATCAATATCAATTTATAGTATAGTCTGAGGTTTGGTAGTGTGATTCCTCCTGCTTTGTTTTTATTTCTGAATAGTGTCTTGGCTATTTGAGGTTTTTTTCTGATTCTATGTAAAGATCTTTAAAGTATGACAGCGGGGCTTTAATAGGGATTGCATTAAAATTGCATATTATAAAAAATTGCATATTGTATATTGCTTTGGGTAATATGAACATTTTAACAAATTGAAAAAAATAATACTTGAAAAAGATAATAGTGTGGTCCCAACAATTACCCTCCCTCCACCATCCTCCCTCCACCCCTCCTATCCCTTGCCCCTTTCCCTATATTCTTGTGCTATAATTGGGTTATAGCCTTCATATGGAAGCTATAAATTAATTTCATAGTAGGGCTGAGTACCTTGGATATTTTTTCTTCCATTCTTGAGATACTTTGGTAAGAAGAATATGTTCCAGCTCTATTCATGTAAACATGAAAGAGGTAAAGTCCCCATCTTTCTTTAGGGCTGCATAATATTCCATGATGTACATATACCACAATTTATTAATCCATTTGTGGGTTGATGGGCACTTGGGCTTCTTCTATGACTTAGCAATTATGAATTGGGCTGCAATAAACATTCTGGTACAAATACCTTTGTTATAATGTGATTTTTAGATCTGTA
>CAUYON010158935.1:0-39314 GCA_963573935.1 Arctocebus calabarensis | reverse complement strand
CCGCCAAACAACAATGACGGCTGCAACCAAAAAATGGCCGGGCGTTGTGGCGGGCGCCTGTGGTCCCAGCTACTTGGGATGCAGAAGCAGGAGACTCACTTGAGCCCAGGAATTGGAGGTTACTGTGAGTTGTGATGCCATGGCACTCTATCCAGGGTGACAGCTTGAGGCTCTGTCTCAAAAAAAAAAAAAAAAGAAGCTACCACCATGTGAAGACTCATCACATGGATGTTAAAATTCAGGTGTTTTCATTTGTGTTTAAAAACTAAGAACTAAGTAATGAAAGAATTTCAGCAGACTGTCGCATGGACTGGTTGATTAAAAAAGGGCCTAAGGAGGAGATTTAGAAGGATCTCAACAGTTCAGTGAGGCAGGAAAACTCAAGCATTGATGATTAACACCCCTTCCTATCAATCCTGAATTAGGTCTGCAAGCAGCAGATCATACTAAAGATGCCAGGACCAGGAAACTGAAGGATAACTTTCCCAGCAAAGATGAGAACCCGCAGCCTACGTGCTCTGGGGAGGAAGGATGTCCCAGCAGGGAGCTAACCCTTAGATGCCTGGGGTCACTATACACATGGTTAGCTCTCTGACACCTGCTCTCTGAAGAGCAATCTCAACGTCTGCCTTCCTCTCTCCCTCCAAAAAAAAAAGACAACCTTTGAAGATAGATGGCAAGAAACAAAGTCAAAATGTGAAAGCCTCCTCACTCCCTTGAGAAAGGTCCTTCTTTGTGGCATTTGTGACATTTGAGTGGAATGGCCTGCGGACCCATTCCCCATCCCCCAAAGAAAACGTGTCTCTAAGATATTCCAGGGCTGCAGGGGTGCACCCATGACCTGCCCATCCTGCCTTTGTGGGTTATTTGAGCTTCACAAGGATAGTGGGAAGCTCAGTCATAGGCCTGGCTGGATGCTGAGCTGGGAACTAGTTGCCTGAGAGCTTCGGCCTCCCAAGGCTTGTTGGCACTTCCAGTCCTGTGTGCAGGGTGACCTGGAAAAGAAGATGGGGAATTGAGGATGGGAGAGGTTGCCCTCTGGGCCCTGGTGCTCCGACGGTAGGCCAGCCACACACAGTGTCCTTTGCTTGCTCAAGGGCCATCCCACATAACAGCCCAGGGCTGGTTGACATCATTGAACATGCTGATTATCACATTGCTCAGCAGCATGAATTAGGGTCCATGATGGCTTGCCCTCTTTCCCTACTAATAGGAAATTACCCCACTGACTGATCTCTTCTCTGGACAGACATGCCTGAGTCCAGGCAAGGTGACATTCTGTGCAGTAGGAGCTGTGGTTCTCATGGCTGTATGTTTGAGTCTCCTTTCTTTCCAGGGCCCTCTTTCCTTTCCCATGCTGTTCTATTCATCCTATAGAATAATGGCCCACCTTTCAGGCTGCCTCAAATACCTTTTGCAAATGAGTGAAGGTACAAATCAATCAATAACTGGTTGATACAGACCCATTGATAGTCAATGGGTACCACCAAGCAGGACCCTCTTTCTCCCTACCTCCTATTACCTACCTCAGGGGCAGAGGACTCTACTAGACACAAAGGACGGCACCCCTGTTTCTCTCCCTCGCATGCTCTGTGCTCTCATTTTGTCTGTCTGTTTCAGGCCTCCTGACCTATCAGCACCCCCCAAGTTGCCATCACAGGGTCCCTGCTTATTCCAAGTGAACTGTCAGGCCTAGGCTAAAGTAGAAAAATGCCAGTTAAATTTCCTGGCAAATTTCTGAGCTGCAAGCCCTCAACAAAATGAAATAAGTCTAGTTTGCTCCCAAGATAAATGAAAACATACTAATTGATTTCTTGCTTCTAGTTCACTCCAAGTTTCTTGCTTGGCTAACTCCCTGGGAAACAGACCAGGAGGTACCAACTGTTCCTGAACTGACCTTTAAACAATATCAGGTGGGGAAAGTACTGAAACTAAGATGTATAGAGGGAAAATATTAAAGCAAAGATGTATGCATATGGCTAACTAACCACAAAATTCTGCTTCTGTACAATGCTTGCTACCCTACCCAAATGCACCTGGACAGCCTATGTGCCAACCAGGATGCAGACCAAGCCTTAAAAACCCAACCCCTTAAGCGCTTGAAGCTGCTCTCAAAAAAAGCTGGCAGTTGCTGGCCAGCTCTTCAATAAAGGAACTCTGCTATGAATTCAGCTTGTTTGGGAGTGTAATCTTTGTGGAGCTCCTGGGCACAACAGAACAAGTTAGAAAGGACTTCCTGGCCAGGTGTGGTGGCCTATGATCCCAACACGATGGGAGGCCGAGGTAGAAGGACTGCTTGAGGCCAGGAGTTTGAGACCACGCTGAGCAAAATAGCAAAAGACCTATCTACAAAAAGAAAGAAAGAAAGAAAGAAAAAACCCTAGCCATGCATGGCGGTGTGCACCTGTATCTCTAACTGCTTGCAAGGTTGAGGCAGAAGGAGATTGGCTGAGCCTAGGAGTTCGAGGCTGCAGTGATCTATAGTCATGACACTGCACTAGAGCCTGGGTGAGAGAGTAAGATCCCATCTCTGAAAAAATTAAAATTACATAAATAAACAAATAGAAAGGGGCTGTCTCAAGGCAGGCTGATAGGTAAGCTCTGTCTGCATGGCCACTGTCATCAGCTTCTCACAGCCCATTTACCCCAAGTGCCCTGCAGAGACACAAGACAAACAGGGGGAGTAGCCAGGCTGGTTCTGCCCTGGAGGGGTGCTTGGTACCTGCACATTGCGATTGAGGCTGAGGGCCGGCATGAAGACCCCATCCACATGGCTGAAGGCTGTGGGGCCCTGCTGCTGCCCATTGATGAAGAAGGTCAGGGTGTGCTTGTTCAGGTCCAGCAGCACACCAACCGTGGCCCCCTTGCACACACCTCCTTCCGTCCTGGGAAGAGAAGCCCAGGAAGATCCATCACTACGTTCAGCCTGTGATGCAGGTGGGTACCCTCAGGAGAATTACTTAAAAGGATGTTGAGAACACTCTTACCTAAAAACATGGTCCCCAAGGTGGTGGGCCCTATTCTGGGCATATGAGTCCTCTCATGAAAGGGAGACACCCTGTTATTGGGCATGCATGATGATTCTACCCTGCTGCACAACCCCTCTCTTCTGAGAGTGACTGTCTGGGACCTGCATACCAGGCATTCAGGGTTTTGATGAGTGGATCACCTTTGAAACTGTGGAGCATGGGTAAGAAATGTGCCTTTACCTGCTAAAGAAAACTACTAACTTGGAGCCCTATTCTGTGAGCCAAGGGAGGATAATGGAGCTCAGTGAAGATGCAGACATCCCAGACTTCAGGAAATTTTGAAAAGTCATCCCCTGACTTCGGCTCATCTTCCCAGACACATCATAGGGGCCCTTGAAAGGCAACATATGGCAGGAGGAGGGATAATGAATTTGGAGTCAAGTCCTCTGGCTGAGTTGCTATGCCCCTCTGGGCTCCACAGAACGTAAGTGAATCATTAAGTGAAGAGCACTCTTCCCAGGGGGTCTTGGCTGATCTTGCCTTGTCCCCATGAGCCAAATCCCACTCTAAGGGCTGAGGTCTTGGTCTTCCCATCTCTGCTAAGAAAACCATGTCTGTCCTTTCTGATTAGGAACGGGTTGATCAGCTAGAAGGAGCAGTGTGAAGGCTCACAACTGAAAATCGTGTGAAGGACGTGGGGGATGAATGGAGGGTATTTCCTGGAAAATCAGGTTCCCCCAAGGTGCAGGGCAGGAGGGGCTGTCGGGGTTTGCAGCAGGAGGGAAGCCAGAGATAGGACTGGGCTGTTGATGCTATTTGGATGCTGACCACCAGGGGGGAGTAGTGATCAATCCAAGGGCTCACCTAAGGGTCTCCTGCCAACTGGGGCTCAACTTCCCCAGCTCAGGATTCCTCTACAATAGCGTCCAGCTCACAGAAGGGCTGCACACCTGGGACATAAGAGGGCGTCCAAGCAGGGCAGACTCCTCCCTTGGCTTTCTCCCAGCCTCTGTTTTCCTTCTGCTCCCCCTATCGAGGAGACACCCATGGGCTGACAAGGGCTGTAAGGGCCGGAGAAGCGCTCACTGGCCAGTCCACCCACAGGATATCATGCCGATGCCCAGGAGAGGGGAGAAGTTTGCCCCACACAGGGGCAGGAATCCTGACTTCAATCCCAACAGCACCACTAATCAGCCATGTAACTCAGGCTCTTATTTGACTTGTCTAAGCCCCTAGTCCCATCATCTGTAAAATGGTGATGATACTAGTACTTTCATGAGGATTAAGAGATCAGACACTTCAAGTGCTCAGTAAATGCTTGCTGTTAACAGTCCTGTCAGCAGGCAGGGTATCTGGGTGCTGCTTTAGCTTACGCAAGCAGAGGTGGAGGATGGGCTTAGACTCTGCCCCTCTGTGGGCAAGAGGAGGGAGGAGAGTGATCAGCTGCAGGGGCCAGGCAGAGGGACAGAGCTGCCTGCCCTCCCATAGGCCTCTGGACAGATGGGGCGTTACCCCTTCTGGCAGGCAAGGCAGGTGGAATCCTGAGTGCTCTCAGACACATCCCCGGCCCAGACCAGACCTGGATCTCCCATGAGTGAACTCTGGGTCCTCCCAATGAAGAAAGGGTGCCCTGGGGGCTGTTTGCAGAAGCTGTGGGTGGACCCAGAGCCCTGGCAGCCTCCAGAGCCAACTGCCCAGAGCTGGGGCCCTATGCAGTCAGATCCATAGGCTCTCCACCCCTCCTAGGTGGGTGATGGCCCTTAGCAGACCAGGAAGGAGGCCCCACAATAAGAGGTGGTTCCAGGTGACTGCTACTGCTGCTCTCTATTTCTGGGTTCCTTGGCCAGTGCTGGTCTGGGGATTTTCTGCCAACCAGGTCCACCCCCCCACACACGCTAGCCAGGTACGAGCTGGCCAGAGCTCAGAATCCCAAGGGGGAGAGGTTAAAGACTGCTGAGATACAGTGAAGTGAGGGGGCGTACTGCCTTCTCTGTGTCTGAAGAGGGAGGCCACGGCACCTACAAATTTCTGGAGGCCCAGACCTTGGGGGCATCTTTCCAGGGCAGCCCTGAAGGGGTCATCCCCCTCTGCCCTCTTGCCCTCGGAAAGCCCCAGTAGTGACAATGACCTGTCCTCCCCAGAACCTGAGTCTCCAGTGTCCATTGGGTAACACCATTCCCAGGGCCAGCTTTAGGTGGGACCTGCACCTGTGGGCGCCCTTATTAGCAGGCACATCAGCAGTGAGCATGCAGCCAGGCTCCCCTCCCAGGCCCGCCTGCTAAGGGCTCTGGCAAGGGTGGTGGCAGGGTTGCTCCAGGCAGATAGCCAGCAGTGACCTGGTCACAGTTGTGAGGATACCAGGCACAGTAGTGCCCCAATAATGTTCTGTAGGGACTTAAACTTGGGTTGATAGTTGTGAAAAAAAGTGGAGCAGAACCAGAAAGAAAACCAAGAGCTGAGGGTCCTACTGTGTGTCTTGATGATGTCTCTCAGGAGACAGCTAGGCTGGGGCTGTCTGGTCACCATGACATACCCTCATTTGGGCTGCACCTGGAAATGGCCACTTCTACCTGGTCAGAGACAAAGCCTATGGGGAAACAAGAGACCAGAATTGCCAAAAACATCCCCCCATTCCTGACAGCTGGCCTTGGGGACAGCAGGAGTGACTCTGGTCCACCTCCCGGCAGTGCCCCTGCACGTACCTGTTGGTGTGGGAGTTGCAGTGCATGAACCAGCTTCGGTTGTTGTCCACATACATGGCCCAGGCCTTGTCGTCCTTACCCAGCATCATGTCTTTGACCACACTGGCTCTGGCCACGCCAAAGGCGGGATCTGGGTGGTTGTCATAGCGATCCACATGCAGCTCCCAGTAGTGCACACCCTTGGAGAATGCGGCCGTGCCCAGCACTACCCGGTCATCATAGCTGCTGCAGGTGGCTGTTTGGTTGTCGTTGGATAATATGATGTCCCGGTGCCCAGAGTTGGGGTCAAATGTAAACCAGGCCACTGAAAAGGACATGGGTGAGAGGAGCAGGGTTAGGCAGTGGAATTTGCTAGCTGTCTCTACTGGGCTTAGAGGCCTGGACTCAATTCAGCTGTATTAGAAAATAGCACCCAGCATCAAACAGTCTTCCCTGTATACCTGCCATCCACTTCATACACACACACACACACCCACTCCGCATGTGCGCACACACACATGCATACACATATGCATGTGCACACATACAAACACACATGTGCACCCTGCTACATCCAAGTTCCTAGTCCCATGATCCCAGCCTTGGCAAGGAACACAGTCAGGCTACAAAACCCCAAATCGAGACGCCTTACACGGGGGCTGAGTCTCTAACACCCTTCTGAATGTTTCTTTGGGGCTGGAGATCAGGTGACATAGATGTAGATGGCCCACCTCATAGGTGGGATGTGGCTGAGGTCACAGAGTTCAATTTTCCATTTCGCAACTCATCACGTGATGTCCCCTTCTGTTCTCCAAACCCCCCAGTCTGTGGGAAGTGAGGCCTTTACTCTGAAATTGTGAGCATAACACACAAGGCAAGGACACCCCCCCCCCCACCTGGGCTGGAGTGCTGGGGTCGGAAAACAGATGAGCTCTTCTCCAGAGTGTATGCAAAGACTGTGGGTCATGCCATGTCAGAAGAGCTGTGTCCTTCCACACCAGCACTGCTGCTCCTCCTCCTCCCCGCCCCCAGAAGCCATCCAGTGGGATCAGTCGGGGGCCTGTGGGCAAGCACAGGACTAGTGCTGTCTTGGGGGGCTGGCAGGAGTGGGAAACTATGAGAAGAGAGGCCATGCTGGGCAGTGCCTGTGGAGCAGGACTGTCTATGGAACATGGCTTTTATTCGCACCATCACTTCTCACTAAAGGCTCAGACGATCGAAATTCCATGGAACACTGATGTGCTGTTTTGTTTTCTATACCTGGAGAGGCCGCAACCAGGTGCATAAACTGTCAGGCCTGACTCTGGCACTGGGTACCCCCTGGATATGTTTCTGTCAGAGAGGTAGCCTGCCTGAGCTAACCACATTTAGTCCCCTGTTCCAGGTCCAACAAAGAGAGGAAAGAAAAGTTTCTTTCAAGGCTTGCAGGCAGAGAGCTGAGTGTGCAGGGTCCAGATGGGTGGGTACACCCCTTCTAGCCCCTCCTTCCCTCCATTCCCTCCCTCTTATATCAAAGCAGCTGATCCTTTCCCCCACCCATGGATGAAAGGGGCTTGGACCTAACGGTTCACCCATGGCCCCAGTATGGACCAGTATGGAGGACATAGCTGTGTCCAGTACCCCCAGTCATCAGGCCGCTGCAGGTGTGTTGAATTGTATAAAATGATGAATCTCTTCCTCCCACTGAAGGCCCCCAGTGCTCACCATCGGATGTCTGCAGGACGACAGTTTTACTGTAGGGCCCGACACCAGAGGAGTTGAAAGCCTTGACCCGGGCGTTGTAGGTGCTATTGAAGTGAAGCCCGTCAATGGTGCATAGTGTCTCTTTGCCCACATACACTTCCTGAAAGAGAGCCAGGCCAGTCATCAGCCTCCTCCACATTGGAAAATTCCTCCTAGTAAACGATCTCTGGAAACACAGGGACATTACAGTGCCATTGCTCACGGGTAGTCCCAGCTACTTGGGAGGCGGAGGTGGGAGGATCCTCTGAGCCCAAGGGTTCAGGGTGAGCCAGGGAAGCATAGTGAAAACTTGCCTCTAAAAAAATTGTTTTTAATTTAAAAAAATTAGAAATTAAGATAAGTATTATCGCCCTAATAGAACTTACTGAATAAAGAAAATAACAACCAGTTGTGATCACGAACACCTTCCTGTGGGCTGCCTGGCCTTCTGCCCGTGAGGCTGGAGGAGGGGACACAGGTCTGCAGCCAACCGGAACATCCTGCCTCTGCTGAGGTCAACCCTCTCAGATAAGACTGTGGACCCCTGGGGGATGTCTGTTTCTTCTCCCACCCTGAGGTTGGCACCTCCACTCCCTGGCTCTCCTGAATCTGCTATTTTCCCAGTCTCCCCAGAGGATGAGACATTTGTGCACCAGACCCCAAAGATCCTTTTCTCAGGATTTACTTTGCTTCCTCCTCTCTGCAAACTTACCCTTGTCCTATATGTCATTACATCTGCTTAGTTGATCTGAAACTTCTTTCCTGCCTGTTTGTCTAGGGGGTGGCTCTTTACTTGTTATTCACTTCATTTCACACATGCATAAATCCAGGTATAAATAAGGTATTTTAAACTTCACAGAAACCCAGGAGATTGTTGTTACTTTCCTTGTTTTACACACAAGGAGACTCAGAGAAGAACAGGGAACTTGCCTACAACCACAGTTAATATGTTTAGGAGCCAAGGTTCAAATTTAGGTCTGGCCTCATTCAAAGCCCCTGCTTTTCCCACTAAGCAATGCTATTCCTCACCAACTCCAGTCCTTGGATCTAGTTGGTGTTAGCAGTCATGTGTCAAAGAGAAAGGACCATCTTTGAGTCCTGAGGCTGCTTCTTTTAACATCTCCAGTCTCTTTTTCTTCCCATTTTAAAAAAACATGGGTCTTCCTCTTGGTTTCTGGTGAAGGACCTCTTTCATTCCCAGCTTATTTGCTCAACAAGAGTACCTGAGGTCTATATCCAGTTGCTGACCTGCCTCCTGGCTCGAGCTACCTCCTGTCATCTCCCTCAAAGGCCCATAGTCACATGGGACTCAGTCATTTCCAAGGAAGGGCTACAGTTATGTCCCCAATGCTTACAATCTTGTATTTTTCAAACAAACATGAAACCACACATGCATAAACCCATTTCAATGAGGTTTGTTAAGTACATGCAACTCCCTGAAAGAAGAAATGCAAGGATTGCTATGATTGCAGTGGTTCGCTCTCTGAATCTTCAGTCTTCTCGGGGCAGAAAAGGAGGTGGTGTGAGGAGGCCCAGAGGTTGTGCTCCCTGGTGCTCGTATCAGCCTGACCTCCACTGAGTGAAATATCACAGCAGTGCTCTGCTAGGGTTCTGGGGTCTGGGGTTCGGTGGGCTGTCTCAGGGTTTCCAGCAGATGTGGGTATAGAATCTGCATTTCTGGCTCTCTAAGACACAAGAGTACATCAATGGGGACACGGATGTAGAATGATGTCCCAACAGTCATTTATCAAGCATCTTCTTCATGCCAGCACCTTGCCAGTTATAGGAGGGCCAGGACTGCCTCCTCTGCTCCAGAAACGTGTGCCTCCCGAGACAAGACCAACACAGGTGAAATAATTTATGACCCAGACAAGGCAAGGGGAGATCTGTCAAGGGAATGGGCGCTCTGTGTGGGGGACCAGGGGATCAGTAGGGAAGGAGGTACATGCAGGTGATGCCTGCATTTGTCATCCCATGAAAATCATCCTGACATTCCCTGTGGCAGACCCCTCTGCCTACAGGCCCTGGGTGCAGACCCTGTGCTCAGGAGGGAGGCCCCCACTCCTGTGAGCCCAGTCAACCGCACTTGATCTTAGCCAAAAGGCCAAGAAGCGATACCAAGCCAACCAGTATTGTCTGTTCTTGTGGTCAGTGCCCCTCGGGCTGGCAGCAGGACTGTGGGCAGCTGCATAGCTGGTACAGGCCCCACCCCCACAAATGAGCAGCAGAGCCTCACCCGGAACTGCCCCCCGGCGCCATCGTCCAGCTCTAGGATATAGCCGTCCACAGGGCTGTGGGTGAAGGGTGGCATCCTCCAGGCCAGCGTGACACTGTTATTGCGGGTACAGCACTTCTCCAGCTGCAGCAGGGGTACGGGCGGCACTGTGATAGGGACCCACACAGGTTAACATACGATGCCTTCAGAGGGGCCCAGCACTGTCCCCCTGCACCACCTCCACCCCAGGGCCTCCTGGACCCCAGAGGATCCTAAGGCTGAATTCCCTCCCTGGCCTCCCTGTGGTCACTCTCAACCATACAGGAGTCAGTCTGCAGGTGGGCTGGGTTTGGGGGCAAGCACAGGGGACCCTGAACTTCTCAACCTGAGAGGGTATCCTAGAATCTCAGGGGGCCCAGGGCAGACAAGTCTGTAAGGAATTTGGCTCTCATTCCATCTGCCCCCTGAGATGTGAGGAGCAGGCACCTCCAAGGCACCTGGACATAGCCTTGCCGTGGCTGGCACCCAGGACTGGGCAGAGGAGCAGATACACTTAAACGCTTGGCCGGGAGCATTTAAAAGGTTAAATGACCTGACCTGGGCAAGGGAAGCAGTCCTAGAGTACTGGACAGTCAACCCGAAGAATTAAGAATCTGAATCAGTGGCATCATAAGTTTCTCTTAAAATGAGAGAGGAAGAGGCTTGGCGCCTTAGCCCGTTGAGCCACAGGTGCCAAGCCAAAACTACGTTTTTATATGTAGTTTTATGTAGTGCCCTTGGAAGCAGGGCACTATCTTCTGGGTTTCAATGGACAGTTTAGTTGGGTGAAATCCCTGCCTTTATCACAGACATGTGGTCTCAGGGCTGGCTGAGTGCTGTCTTACTCCTGGCCCCTAGTGACCAGACGGTGGGAGTCCTCTCTGTTCCCTGGGCTCTGCTGTCCCACTCTCTCATCCCCTTTCTGAACCGTGCAATTCTGTCCAGTAAGAAGCAGCATCTGGAGTGTGGAGCCTCCTCCCTTTACACCCTCAATTTCTGGGGTGACCTCTCCCTTCCACTGCAGCTACCCTCTCTGCCAGCCTCCTGCTCCTGGGCACTGAGTCTTATTCACACCTAGGCCAGGTGGTGTTTCCTAACCTCACCCGAGGTGCAAGCCGGGGGTGGGGGGGGGGGTAGGGAGCATGGGAACATGAGAGAGACTTATTTTCTCCTCAGTTTAAAAATGGGCACATGTTCTGTAGGTGAGGACATCCTGAGTCACAGATCCCGCAGACGTGGCCCCTAGTCCTCAAAAGGCCAGACACCTTTTATTTCCCTTCCCGAATGTCCCCTTGGCACCTCTGGAGAGGCAAAGTGTAGAACAGGACTCTGGTTCTGACTTTCACTTGCAAGCTTGGTAACAGGGCAGATTACACAAACTTTACTTAACCCTTAGTTCTGATTCCCTGAAGCCACTCCCTGTAACCTCCATCTGGCTCGCTCTGCTCTAGCCTCTCGCCTCCTTGCTCTTCTTGGAACACAGAAACACATTCCTGCCTCAGCAACCCCCGACCCTGCCCCATGTTTGTCAATTTGTTCACCACTTCATCCTGAGCACCTAGGACAGTGCCTGGCATGCAATGGGTGTCCCACAAGCATTGCTGAGTGAACAGTGACTCTCATTTTACAAATGGGAAGGCTCAAGCTCAGACTGGCTGTTTTCTGCCCCAGCTTACACAGCTAGTAGGGCAGAGTAGGGGCTTGAACTCAGGCCTATGGCTCAGATTCCCTACCTTCCCTGCATCATGAGTCTCCCAATGGCACCAACCTGCCCTCTCAGACTAGGTGCCTCTTCTGGAAGAAGCACTGACTGGCCCACACCTATGATCCCAGCACTTTGGAAGGCTGCAGCCAGGAGGATTGCTTGATGCCAGGAATTAGAAACCAGCCTGGGCAACATAGTGAGACCCTATCTCTAAAAAATGTTTTTTAATTAGCCAGGTGTAGTGTACATATGTAGTCCCAGTTGTTCAGGAGGCTGAGGCAGGAAGATCGCTTGAGCCAGGAGTTTGAGGAGTCTCTACCCTGGGTGACTGAGCAAGAATCTCTTAAAAGAAAAGGATTGACTGAGCTGGGGCTGACCGCGGCTCACCCCTACATTTCATCTGGAGGAAGTCCAGCTGGTGGATGGCCTGCAGCAGTGGCTCACTGTCCAAGGTCAGGTCAAACTCCGCAGACACTTTCGGCTCCAGGGCACCTTTGACCCACTGCTCCTGGGACACCTGAACACGCTTGATCAAAGCATCTGAGATCTAGAAAGGGAGCAGAGTTTAAAATGAATAAGTATGCAGCCCACAGTGGATAAAGGTGGGGGTTTGTCTCTGTGGGGCTCAGGGGTGGAAGGGGCTGTGCCAAGCATGTGCTTGGAAGCCATGGCAGAGATTAAGTGACCCTGATCATGTGACACTGGCCATATAAAAATGCATTGTTTTGTTTCGATCATAGTTTAAAAGGGCAATCATGTAAAATGAACAGAAGCACTTGCTAATTTAAAGACATTCAGCCCAAACCTGAAATACATGACACTTCTTTTAATATATAAATGCACCCTTCATTCTATTGGTTTTGCTAGATCTAGTACTGTGCAAAGTGAAATATATTAGTAGTTTGCCCCAGTGTCTGAAGAAAGCACACCCCATGCCCCTGAAGTTCCACAACCCACTTCCCATGATATGGTTCCTCTAAGTTGTTCTGTGGCTTTGCTCCAAACTCTGACCACACGACCCATGGCTTCATTCTCCTTTGCTGACAAGTCCTGCTTATCTGCACATCTGCATGTAGCCTTGTAGAGCCATGATCCCAGGAACTCTTGTTGGGGAATTATCAAGGGGAAAGACACATCATTTTCTCCACAGACAGGGGCTGAATCACTGCCATGTTCCTAAGAGACTCTCATGACCCTGAGTCAGCCCAGATGCTGGAGAGATGGGCCCAAGGAGACTGCACTGTCTGCAGGTAGCCGGCCAGTCATCAGCCAGGCCTGCAGGACTCTGCCCATGGACCGTGTGGATTCTGCTAACCAGCTTCTCCCTGAACAAGTCACCTGGCTTGTTTGGGAAAGATAGTTCGTTTCCACTTGTGGGAAAAATATTGCAGGATGGCATTTTGGGGCTAGAGATTATGCCACTTCATCTCCTTGGTTTACCGAGGATGCACAGCTCATGCAAGTCAAAGCCCAGGAGAGAGCCCTAGGTCTGCCGGCATTGCTGAGCAAAGGAGACTCCACTTAACTCCATGCCATGCAAAGATCTTGCCTAAAACTCAGGCTGGTTTGGGGAATGGCAGTGAAGTGGGAGGAAGCCAGGCCATCAGGGGCAGGCTCACCTGCAGGAAGCCAGCCGGGTCGTTCTCCTTGATCACCTCCAGGCAGTACTCCATCAGCCCAGTGGACTGGCGCAGTTTCAGCGTGCAGTGGTTGATCTGGTCCCAGACCATCTGCAATGGGGATGCTTTTTAAGCAAATGCTTCATGGAGGGTGGAGCAGCAAGGCCATGGCAAGAGCCAGACAAGTGGGCCTGGAAGAGGCAGCACTGGCCTGACCACTTGCACCCACTCCTCTCTTGGTTCTGCTCCTGAGCTGCATGGGGCTTCTCACTGGGGAATAAATGGACTCACTTCCCTAAGAATGGGGCCACAACATCCAACATGGCACACATACCGAACTCTGGACACTAATGTACAGAAAGGGCATAATCTGAAACTCCTTACCACTGGCAACTGATGCTGCAGTCACGGCTAACTCAGTGGACTCAGCCACTTCCAAGAAACCATGGATCACCTCTAACACTCATCCCTGCTTTCCTTAGAAGCAATAGTTTCTGATTTGGTTAGAAAATGTCTCTGGCACAGATGGAGCTCCTCAGACAAGGACAGCCCTTCATGAAATCAGAACAGTCACAGCCCCTGCTGCACCAAGAGCTCTGTGTGACCTGTGGGGAGAAGGGTGCCTCCTTTCATGGAAATTGGCTGCCTATTCCTATAGCCTACTACTGTGTGCAGGAGATGCCAGAAAGAACTTGAAGAAGGGGATTGGAGGCTTATTCAAAGTCAGGCCTTGTTACTGTCATCGGTCACTTCTGACTTACAAGATGAGAACACGGGAGGTCAAAGTGGGCTTCTGACTTGAAGTCAGCAAGACACAGGACCTCTGAATCCACTTTGGAGAGAGGGCACAAGCATTTAATGGCCTCTTCCAAGCCATACCAAGCTGCCAGTATAGCTTCCCTTGTCTCATTCATTCACTCATTGACACCCAGTGCCTGCTGGGTGAGGAGGACATGACAGACATTAAGTACACCAGTCCCCAGGTACCCACCTTCAGTTTATGTTCCCTCTCCTTTGTGACCTTGGTGAGCAGCTTGGCTTTCTGCCGAGTTAAAGCATCCACCAGGGCATCGCACTGAGCGACCAGGCAGGCTTCGTAGTCCAGTCCATTTTCCTGGGGGATGAGGGAAGCAGAGACCTTTAGGAGGAAGATATTGAAATCTGGGGAGCACTATAGACAAGAATGTACTTCAGAGAAGCTGGCCTCAGGGTTATCTATGACATTGTTAAGTTGGATACAATATAAATATGGATTAGGAGGCATACTATGGATCTCGGACTTGTAAGCAGCAGGATGGTCTGAGTCACTCAAATTTAGTTCACAGAGCTGAGAAGAAAAAACAGCAGAATATGAGTTGTGTATAGCATGATCCTATGAAAGGTGTGTGTGCACATGTGTGTATACATGTGTACATGGTGTGTGTGCATGTATGTATCTAAGTAACAGGACAGCACATGTCAGAGTGTGGGAGTGCTCACCTCTGGGTATGAGATACTGATGAACTTTTTCTCATTTCTATTTTTCCCTACTTTCCAAAATTTCTGTAACACAAACTTGTGCTTTTTATAATCCAAAAAAAAGTAAGACAAAAAGTAGTGCTGCCACTACAGGGACCCTCTCTCCCGATCTATAAAAGAATTCTTGTGGGCCTTTAAGATCTGCTAGATCTAGCTATACCTCAAGTTACAGGCCAAATTGTGCCTCCCAAAATTCATATATTGACCTCCTGACTGCCCCCTAGCAGGACCTCTGAATGTGACTGCTTTTGGAGAGAGGGCCTCTAACTGGGTAATTAAGTTAAAATGAGGTCACAGGTAGGTGCCCAAGCCGATGTGAACCATGTCCTTGTGAGAAGAGGAGATCAGGACACAGGATGGTCACATGAGGACACAGGGAGAGGACCATCTGCAAGTTGGAGAGAATGGCCTCAGGGAGAGACAGCCCTGCCAGACTTTGCTCTCAGACTTCCAGCTTCTGGAACTATGAGAAAATAAATGTCTGTTATTTAAGCCATCAATCTCTGGTATTTTGTCATGTAGCCCTAGCAAAATAATACTTCTCTTGCCTGTAAAACACTAGAAACATTGGAAACCTCATGATTTAAAATGCCATGTGGGGCTTGGCGCCTGTGACTCAAGTGGCTAAGGTGCCAGCCATATACACCTGAGCTGGCGGGTTCAGGTACAGCCCAAGCCCACCAAACAACAATGATGGCTGCAACCAAAAAAAAAAAAATAGCTGGGTGTTGTGGTGGGCACCTGTAGCCCCAGCTACTTGGGAGGCAGAAGCAGGAGAATCACTTGAGCCCAGGAGTTGGAGGTTCCTATGAGCTGTGATGTCATGGCACTCTACCCAGGATGACAGCTTGAGGCTCTGTCTTAAAGAATAAATAAATAAATAAATAAATAAATAAATAAATAAATAAATAAATAAATAAATAAATAAAGTGCTATGTGACACACTAACTTGTTAGAAAGAATGGATCTTGAGTTTGAGACCAGCCTGAACCTGAGATAGACACTATCTCTAAAAATAGCTTGGTAGGGGGTGGAGCAAGACAGTGAACTAGAAGGATAGTTCAGCTGAGCTCTCCTAGAACAACTGGGGAAAAAGAGAGAACCCAGCCACACCTGGCATGGGAACCTTACCCAGAGTAATAGCTCAGGGAGCACAGTGAGGAGGTGGTGATCTGGATACAGCATATGATCCAGAGTGAGGGAAATCTGATGAATTGGGCAAGTGATTGCAACCAGCTAGGAGTAGCTGGCCCCCCACAGAGGTCCAGGATGGGAGGAGGCCTTTCTGGAGTTTTCAGTTGTTGGGGGAAGCTGCACATTCAGTGGAAAACTTGGGAGAGTGGGCAGACTCAAACAGTATACAGCAACCTGATTTGAATGGCAGTTGGAGTTGATTTGCCATAGGTTTGGTGGCTGGCAAGACAACCATACTGAGAAGTTCTCAGTGGGCAGGAGGCTGCCATTGTGGAAAGGTCATGAGACGGTCTTAGCAGGGGCCTAAAGCACAGCTGTCTTAATTCCACCTTCTGGGATGAGAAAGAACTCTACTCATGGGACAGGCTGAGGGATTCCCACACCCCACAGGAACTGGAGTAAGGGGGCACTGTGAGACCTGCCCCCTGAAGGATTTTTGTGAGCTTTACTATACCAACCTGACAGGGACTGAATGCTGAGGAAACAATCAGGTGATCACTGAAGACAACTAAATTTGGAATAAGGACCATAGAGGTTGCTGGCTGTGCTCTCTGCCTCCTAAAAAAAAACCATAGCACCACCTGGTGCCCTAATAACACATTGCAACATCCTGCCATCAAGAGCCAGGACTTCTGTTTGAAACAAAAGAGAAGTGACAAAGAAAAAGGAGGAGGTGAGCAAGAAGGAAGAACACATGAGGAGGAACCAACAGAAAAATTCAGGCATCATGAAAAACCAAAACAGAGGAACTCCCCAAAGGGACCATGAGGCAGCTACTGCAGAAGACTCCACCTATAAAGAATTAACGGACTTGACAGAAAGGAAATTTAAAATATGGATGATAAAGACAATAAAAGAAATGGATGAGAAAATGGAAAGAGAGAATCAAAAGTCAGATGAGAGATATGTAGAATATAGAAAGCATAAGGTGGGGCTTAAGGAAATGAAGGAGACAATCAGGGAATGTAAAGATGCAGTAGAAAAATATAAAAAATAAGTTAGACCATGAAGAAGAAAGAACCTCAGAGCTAGGGGATAAAGTTTTTGAGTTGATGCAGATAGTTAAAGAGGCAGAAAAGAAGAGGGAGAAACACTCTCCCACAGAACAAGCACTTAGAGAACTATGAGACTCCAAGAAGTATTCAAATATATGAATCATAGGGATTCCTGAAGGGGAAAAGATTGTCCCAAAGGAATGGAAGCCCTACTGGAGACTATCATAAATGAAAACTTCCCAAGTTATTCTAAGTAAGACCCCGACACACTCCTTTTAGATGGATATCAAACCCCAGGTCATCTCAACTCAAAGAGGGCTCTCAACTCAAACAGAGTCTCTCCAAGACACATTATAATTAACCTGCCCAAAGTCAAGATGAAAGAGAAAATTCTGCAAGCAGCCAGGAGTAAGCATCAAGTGATCTACAGAGGCAGAGCCATTAGGATGATAGCAGACTTTTCAACTGAAAACTTCCAAGCCAGAAGATCGCAGCCAGCTATGCTCAATATTCTCTAACAAAACAATTTTCAGCCCAGTATTTTATATCCTGCTAAACTAAGTTTTAAAATTGATCAAGATTCAAATTTTTGCAGATACTGAAGAAATCCCCCACAGCAAGACCAGCTCTACAGGAAATACTTAGACCAATTCTCAACACTGACCATCACAATGGACCACCAGCAGAGTAAACACCCAGAAGCTAAAGGTCAAAACTTAGCTTCCACAATGGTGCAAAGGATAAAACTACACAATGGACTTCACAAAATAAGATGAATAGAACTCCACATACTTATCAATTCTCGAAATAAATGTCAATGGACTGAATTCACCACTGAAGAGGCACAGGCTGGCTAATTGGATAAAAATGCACAAGCCATCTATATGCTGTCTCCAGGAAACACAGGTTGCCTTGAAGGACAAATCAAGACTCAGAAGTAAGGGATGGACAACACAGCATTTCAAGCAAATGGAAATCACAAGAAAGGCAGGGTTGCAATTTTTAGATACAAGTGGATTTAAAGAAACTAAAATTAAGAAAGACAAAGATGGACACTTTATACTCGTCAAAGGAACGATACAACGAGAAGACATTTCAATTTTAAATATTTATGCACCCAAGTTAAATGCTCCAAGATTTATAAAACAGACTTTGATGGGTCTGAGCAATATGATATCCCATAACACCATAAAAGTCAGGGACTTTAACATCCCTCTGACAGAACTGGACAGATGCTCTAAACAGAAACTAAACAAAGATACAAAGGACTTAAATGTGACCCCAGAACAAAGGGGATATATGGACATATATAGAAAACACTATCCCAAAGCTAAGGAATATACATTTTTCTGAGTGATGCCTATGACTCAGTGAGTAGGGTGCTGGCCTGTAGAGGACGCCAAGAGCCACACGACCTCTGAGCAAGATGATTTGCAGCTGGGGGGTAGGCCCTCGGCCAATTCATCTTCAGATGCTCCTTGCGGAGAGAGAACCCGAGCCCAAGGCCAGCCTTGGACACATAGTCATTGTCTAATACTCCCCTCACCTGTCTTGTGCTGTCTCAATAAAAGGCTACTGCAGAGGTTGCTCAGGGCTACCCTGCAATCAAGGTTAGCCCACCTCCTACAAGCTTGTACTTCTAATCTGCATCTCGCCTGGTTCCTTTCTGCTGCGATTGAGACCAGGACCATAGGGGCTACAGCACCAGCCCCATATACCAAGGGTGGTGGGTGCAGCCCCAGCCAAACTGCAACAACAACACAAAATAGCTGGGTGTTGTGGTGGGCACCTGTAGTCCCAGCTACTAGGGAGGCTAAGGCAACAGAATAGCCTAAGCCCAAGAGCTGGAGGTTGCTGTGAGATGTGACACCACAGCACTCTACCAAGGGTGACAAAATGAGACTCTGTCTCTAAAAAAAAAAAAAAAAGGAATATACATTTTCTGCTCAGTCAATTGTACATACTCCAAAACCAACCACATCCTAGGATACAAATCAAACCTCAGCAAAATTGAAAGAATAGAAATTATACCTTGTATCTTCTCAGACCACAGGCAATAAAGTTGGAACTGAACTCCAACAAAAATGTTCATCCTCACACAAAGATGTGGAAATCAAATAAGCTTACACTGAATGATAGTTGAGTTCAGGAAGAGAGAAAAGAGGAAACCATTAAATTCCTCAAACATAACAACAATGAACATACAAGTTACCAAAACCTGTGGGACATAGTAAAAGCATTCTTAAGAGGGAAATTTATTGCATTAGATGCCTACCTTGAAAAAACAGGAAGAAAGCACATCAACAAATTCAGGAACCATCTTATGGAATTGGAAAAAGAAGAACAATGTAGTCCCAAGCCCAACAGAAGAAAAGAAATAACCAAAATTAAATCAGAGATTAATGAAATTGAAGACAAAAGAATCATTCAGAAAATTAACAAAACAAAGTTTTTGAAAAAATTAATAAAATCAATAAACCTTTGGCCAGAGTAACTAGAAACAGAAAAGCAAAATCTCTAATAGCCTCAATCAGAAATGAGGAAAGAGGAAATAACAACAGATACCATAGAGATACAAGAGATCATCTCTTGAGTACTACAAGAAACTCTATGCACAGAAATTTGACATTCTGGAGGAAATGGATCAATAGCTATAATCACACCCTCTCCCTAGACTTAACCAAAAAGAAACAGATCTCTTGAAAGCACTGATTTCAAGAATAAAGATCAAAGAAACAATAAGAAATATCCCAACAAAAAATGTCCTGGTCCAGATGGCTTCACACCAGAATTCTATCAAACCTTCAAAGAAGAACTCATACCCATATTGCAGAAACTATTCAAGAAGGAAGGAATCTCCCTCAACACATTCTATGAAGCAAATATCTCCCTGATATCAAAACCAGGTAACGATCCAACTAAAAAGGGGAATGTCAGACCAATTTCACTAATGAATATTGATGCAAAAATTCTCAATGAAATCCTAGCCAATAGATTACAGCTACACATTAAAAAAACATTCATCACAATCAAGTAGGTTTCATACTAGGGATGCCAGGCTGTTTTATCATACACAAGTCCATAAACATAATTCACCATGTCAACAGAAGCAAAATCAAAGACCATATAATCTTCTCAATAGATGCAGAAAAAGCAATTGATAAAATTCAGTATCCTTTACTAATCAGAACTCTGAAGCATATAGGTGTAGGTGACACATTTCTGAATCTGATCAAATCCATTTATGACAAACCCACAGCTAATGTTATCCTTAAGGGAGTAAAATTGAAAGCTTTTCCACTTAGAACTGGGACCATAAAAGGTTTTCTTCTATTGCCACCACTATTCAACATAGTGTGGGCAGTTTAGCCAATACAATCAGGCAAGAGAAGGAAATAAAGGGCATCCAAATGGATGAAGAGGAGGTCAAATTTTCACTTTTTGCTGGCAATATGATCTTATACTTAGAGAACTCAAAAGACTCAATCACAGACTCCAGGAAGTGATCAAAAAATACAGCAATGTCTCAGGGTATAAAATCAATGTCAACAAATAGGTAACCTTTGGATATGCCCATAACAACCAAGAGGAGAAGCTAATCAAGGACACAATTTGCTTCACAGTAGCTTAAAAAGAAAAAAAAAAGAAATATCTAAAAATATACATAACAAAAGAAGTGAAGGAAACTTACAGGAAATTTACAAAAAAACTTTACAAAACCCTAAGAGAAGAAATAGCAGAAGATATTAACAAATGAAAGAGCATACCATGCTCATGGCTGGGAAGAATCAACATTGTGAAAATGTCTATACTTCCTGAAGTAGTCTGCAGATTCAATGCAATCTCCATTAAAATACCATCATCATACTTTCACAATTTGGAAAAAAGAATTCTTCATTTTGTATGGGACCAGAAGAAACCTTGTATAGCCAAGGCAATGTTTAGTAATAAAAACAAAGCCAGTGGTATCACCCTACTAGACCTTTGGCTACACATCAACTCCATAATAATCAAACAGCATGGTATTGGCACAAAAATAGAGACATAGACATTTGGAACTGAATAGAAAACCGTGAGATGAAACTGACTTTTTACAGTCACTGGATCTTTGATAAACCAAGTAAGAATATACACTAGGGAAAAGAATCCCTATTCAATAAATGGTATTGGGAGAAATGAATATCTGCATGTAAAAGACTGAACCTAGACCTACACCTCTCACCACTTACAAAAATTGATTCAAGATGGATAAAATATTTAAATCTAAGAAATGAAACACTAAACATCCTTTTTTTTTCTTTTTTTTTTTTTTTTTTTGAGACAGAGTCTTAAGCTATTGCCCTGGGTAGAGTGCCATGGCATCATAGCTCACATCAACCTCCAGGTCTTGGGCATAAGCAATCCTCTTGCCTCAGTTTTTCTATTTGTAGTGCAACAGGATCTTGCTTTTTCTCAGACTGGTCTTAAACTCATGAGTTCAAGCAATCCACCTACCTCTGCCTCCCAGATTACTAGGATTAGAGGCATGAGCCACTATCCCCAGCTGAAACACTAAAAATCCTTGAAGAAAGTGTGGGGAAAACACTTGAAGATATTGGTCTGGAGAAAGATTTTATGAAGAAGACTTCCATGGCAATTGCAACAATAACAAAAATACACAAATGGGACTTAATTAAACTGAATAGTATCTGTACAGCTAAGGAAACAACAACCAAAGCTAACAGAAAACCTTCAGAATGGGAAAAAATATTTGTTTATTATGAATTGGACAAAAGCTTGGTAACTAGGATCTAAAGAGAACTCAATTAATCAATAAAAAAAAGACCAAATGATCCCATATATCACTGGGCAAGAGACATGAATAGAACCTTCCCTAAAGAAGACAGATGAATATCTAACAAAATGTCTAACAAACATATGAAAAATGCTTATCATCTCTAATCATCAGAGAAATGCAAATCAAAACTACCCTGAATATGTCACCTAACATCAGTGAAAAGGGTCCATGTAACAAAGTTTCAAAACTGCAGATGCTGGTGTGTGGATGTGGAGAGAAGGGAACACTTTTAATTACTGGTAGGACTGCAAACTAATATAACCTTTTTGGAAGGAAGTATGAAAAATCCTCAAAGAACTCAAATAAGACGTCCCATTTGATCCTGCAATTCCATTACTAGGCATCTACCCAGGGGGGGGGGGGAAATCCTTTTATCATTTGCTCTAGGCTGTTTATTGTAGCTCAACTTACAATCACCAAAATGTGGAAACAGCCTATATACCCACCAACCCAGGAATGGATTAACAAACTGTGGTATATGTATACCATAGAATACTATTCAGCCACTAAAAAAGATGGAGACTTTACATCTTTTGTATTAAATTGGATGGAGGTGGAACACATTCTTCTTAGTAAACATCACAAGAATGGAGAAGCAAGAATCCAATGTACTCTATTCTAATATGAAGGCAGTAGATGAGCTAACACAATGGGGGGTAGGAGAACGGACAAGTGGAGAGGGGGAAGGAGGGAGTAGAGGGGTCACAGTGTATGACACAGCTCTGGGGGGCAGGACACAATTATAAAAGGGCCTTTATCTAATAAATGTAATCAATATTTCCCAAACAATAAAAAGTAAATAAATAAATTTTAAAAAGAAAGGATGGATCTTAAGGGCTGATTGGTCCCTTTTCTTCATCCAGCTGCAAAGTCAATGCTTTATCGGCCCCTTATCTGCATGGACAGGTCCTCCACACATGCTTATTCACATGGAAGCAAACGTGTGTGCTCTCTCCCTACAGACAGGACTCCTTGAGGCCAGAAACTGTGCCTCAGTGATCTCTGCATCCTGTGCTGGGCTCAGCACATGCATTCATTTAGTAAGTGATGCATTTATGATCACATGGGCATATCTGGGTACAAGGGTGCCATAAGCAGACATAGCACAGGACTACACAGCTATGCAGAATACCAGATCACAGCTCTGTGGTGCACTTCTAACTATCTCCATGCAATATTTCTTTCCCATATTGGGTGTCAAATGCATGCCAAAGGATTGAAGACTGTAAAGTAGTCCGCTTATCACATCATACACACAAAGCACTTCTCAGGAGACCTTCCCTTTCTTTTTGAAACACTGCAACTTTTGCAAATTTTCCATCCAAAGTGCATCTCCCATAGCCAGAGCCATTGCTCTTACCTGGATCTGCTGCAGTATGTTCTTGAGCTGGACCAGAAATTCCTTTGCTTCCTTTGCCTTATCTGAAACTCCATTTAAGGCCTGAGACAGCTGTGCCTGAAAAAAGACATCATGTATTGAGAAGAGCCCCTGGGGTGTGAGAGTCACACAGCTGGCACTCCATCATAGACCTTCTGCTCATACAGGGGATGGAGCAGACCAATGCGTGTGCTATCCTCATTGATGAAGAGACCACTACACACTCATGGTCTTTGCAACATTTGCTTGCTTTTCCAGCAGTGGCTGAGCGTTGAGTGACTTACAGACATTCTTCTGTTTGGCTCCCAAAACTGGATAGAGGTAAGGAGCACCCAGCAAATTGGATGAGGTCACCAGGCCTGCTTTGATGTCTGCAGTGCCCAAGACAAGAAGACAAGTGTAGACCTTGGTCTGCCCTTACCTGTCTCTCCCAATGGCAGTTCTATCCCTCATCAGAAAGTGTTAATGTGTGGACATCCCAGACCCCAGACCCCAGGCCATAGTCCATCCACTGCATACTTGCACAGTTACCTTGTGGCCTTGGATGCACCTGGTGTCTGTACTAACTCTTTGCCCCATGGACAGGGTGTAGCAGTCACTGAGGGACTCTGCTGGCTCAGCTCAAACCTATAACCTTTGGCATCCGGTTTCTCTTTAATGAACTACATGTGCACACACACTCAAATTTGTCTTTTAAATTCTATCGAGTATATGGATGACCTTGGGTTTTTTTTTTTTTGCAGCTTTTTGGCCGGGGCTGGGTTTGAACCCGTCACCTCCAGTATATGGGGCTGGTGCCCTACTCCTTGAACCACAGGCGCCACCCCAGATGACCTTGATTTTTAAAGTAAGTCTCATCTTTCAAATTAAAATGCTGAGGGTGGAACAACAGGGAATCAGAAAGGCCAGGATCTCTTTCTGCCTGCCCCCTGTCCCACAAGTCTCTGCCAAATGCCACCTTGTCAGCAGGCCTATGCTCAGGATTCTATAAAATAGCTCTCTCTCCGACCCCTCCCTTCTTCTTCCTAACATTCAGCACCACCCAATCGGCAAGATTTGTTTTTGTCTTTCTCTCCCCACTAGAATGTCAGTTGCCCAGGACTGGGACTTTGCTTGGATAGTTTTAGCTGCATCCCAGTACTGGACCAGTACCGGGCACATGCACTAAGTAAACATTTGCTGAATGAAGGAATTGATGAATGTGATTCTTGAGGGCACACCAGTGGTTCTCAGTGTGATCCTGGACCAGAAGCATCAGCGTTGCCTGGGAACTTGTTAGAAACACACAGTCTCTGGCTCCACCCATATCTACCACTCCAAATTGGGGGGGGGGTGGTAAAACCCAAGAATCTGTGTTTTAACGATCCCCTTGGAGGCTCTGATGTAGTCTACAACTCACTGGACTGCACAAATGCAGACTCAGCAGAGAACTTGTGAAAAACATGGTAAATGAAGCCATAGGCTAGGTGAAAAAACACTGAGAAGAAGGGATGTGGACAGAGAAGGACAGGGCTGTGGACACAAGGTGCACTCACATTCAAGGGGAGGCCAGGATCTTGGCTATTTCGCTCAGACAGGCTGAGAGCCTCAGACTGACACTAGGTTGAGGTGCAGCTCCTCGGAGAATGTGTCCCTACTCCACTGGCTGCCACACTCCTAGCCCTGCTACCCCATAGCTCACCTGGGGTGCACCTTCCTTTCATGCAAGCACCTTGGTGGTAAAACACCCAAAGGAACTTACAGGGGTGACAGATGTGTGATGCTCTGCCTACCAGCCGTTGGGGCTACTAAGCATTTGAAGATGCGGTAGATGTGACAGAAGAGCTGGAGTTTTACATGTTACTTAGTGTAAATTGCAGCTGCTCCCCCAAGAGCACAGGTCTTGACACCCATCTAATACCCTGCAGGCCACATTCACCCGCCTTCCCAATGAATCTCCTGGGAGAGGTCATATGACTCATGTCACATCCTGTCCCTGAGCAAAGAATCTTATGAGTCCCTGAAATCTCATGGTGAGTTCCTCAAATCGTTGACGTACTTACTGATTAACACCAACCTTGAAAAGGACACTGGTTTGTTTCTGAATCATGAAGTAGAACATCTTAGCCTGCATGTTGTCATCTTTTGCCAATGATTGTACCTTCAGCACTATATCCTCTGAGGTAAAAGGACAATTTTCTTATTAAAAACTTCCAACTTGTGGCTCGGCATCTGTGGCTCAACGGGCTAAGGCGCCAGCCACGTACACCTGAGCTGGCAGGTTCGAATCCAGCCCGGGCCCGCCAAACAACAATGATGACTGCAACCAAAAAACGGCCAAGTGTTGTGCGGGTGCCTGTAGTCCCAACTATTTGGGAGGCGGAGATAGGAGACTCGCTTGAGCCCAGGAATTGGAGATTGCTGTGAGCTGTGATGCCACAGCACTCTATCCAGGATGATAGCTTGAGGCTCTGTCTCAAACAAACAAATAAACAAACAAAAAAAAAACCCAATAACTTCCAACTTGTGACAGGCCTAGGAACACGCCTTCCTTTGTTGCTATGTCTTCCCCAGGCCAATTCTCCCATCTGGCTTCCAATAAACACACATTATCACATTAGCTTCAACAGCCTTAATTTCATTCCACACATCCTTAGCCCACCTTCTCTGGCTCCCCCTTCACCTCTTGCCATGAGTAGAAGCTCCCCAAAGCACTCACCAGAAGCAGACACTGGTGCCAGGTTTCTTGCACAGCCTGCAGAGCCAGGAACCACGTAACACCTCTTCTCTTTATAAATAACCCAGGCCTAGGTGTTCTTTTATAGTAGCACAAACAGACTAAGCCGCATGGTCTTTGGTGTGTTAACACAGAGATAGCTCTGATGTAATTTCCTTTTGCATAGGGCACTAACCTCACTGCAGGGGCTCCACCCTCATGACCTCATCTAAATCTAAGTGCCTTCCTAAGGTCCCACCTCCTAAGATCAGCACATTGAAGATTAGGGCTTCAACATGTGAATCTGAGAGGGAAGCAGACACTTGGCCTCCTGCTGACTACACAGCTCACAGTGGAGAGAGCATGTTTTTGTCTCTGCATTTCTAGCCAGCAGCACTGTCCAAAGTAGGACCTCAAACATTGCTCCTGGCTGAATGCAATGCAAAATTATTGCTCAATGAATGGTGCATGCAAACAGTGGACAGATCCTAGCAGGTCCATCATCACTGCCAGCATCTTCCTGGTGGTGCACAACAAGCTTGCTAAGAGGCCAGGTTAGTGAGGGTCAGGTACCCTCTGCCCAGCGCCCATGGCCAGCACCACACTGCCCCAGCAGTGCTAGTCTCCCAAGGGCCCAGCCCTCCCTTGAACCTGCTGCTGACCTGCTTCCACTTGGCAAGGAGACCAAGGAGGTTGGCAAGACTTCTGAGGACAGAGTAGTTTTGAAGGACATCTGTGACCTCAGGCCTGAAAGGAGAGCAATCTCATAGCTCAGTGGACACTGCTTCCAGCCCCTCTAGACTCCCCACCTGATTTCCTCTCTGCTGCTTCTCTCTATCCACCCGGAGAGGTCACCACAATGCAAACAGCCATGAGGTCAGCCTGTGCTCAGCTGCGTAAAGGCCCCTGTATCCTGGGCTGCCAGCTGTGGAAGAGCCCAGGATAGGCAGTGTGCAGGGTGGCTGCCATTGAAGATGTCCTCACAAGCACATAACTGACCTTTTCTCCCTTTTAGGTCCCTCATGTATGAGATGACCTCTCCTCACTCAGGGAGCAGCATTATGAAAATCAGACCAGATTATTCTTGTGGGAAAGGAGCAAAAGTTTCTACAGCCAAGGAGCAAATAACTTCTTAATGGGCACATAGGGCTTTACAAATCATATTTTGCTTCAGCTTTTTTTTTTTTTTTTTTTTTGAGACAGAGTCTCACTCTGTCACCCTGGGTAGAGTGCCGTGGCATCACAGTTCACAGCAACCTCAAACCCTTGGGCTTAAGCAATTCTTTTGCCTTAGCCTCCCAAGTAGCTGGGACTACAAATGCCCACCATAATGCCCAGCTATTTTTTTGTTGCAGTTGTTTACCTGGCTGGGGCCAGGTTGGAACCTGCCACCCTCAGTGTATGTGGCTGGCACTGTAACCACTGTGCTATGGGTTAGCTTTTTTGATATCACACTTTTTTTTATTTTCCTGCTTTAGCTTTTTTGATAACACACTTTTTTTTATTTTCCATAGGGATTATTTCAAGAATTCTCAGAAGATGCTGAAAAAATGTCCCTTTTTGGTCTGCAGGAAAATCCTGCCATCCTAGGAGTGAGATAGATTAGTTTGTCCCTGTGGGTGTCAGTTATACCAAACTCCAGAAAAGAATGGAACTATCTGACAGAAGATACAAATTGTGGTTGAATGCATTTTAACATGTATCAAAAAAACTCAAGTTTATGCCTTTCTATTCCTTACAGGTTAGAATTATGTCCCTATAAAGTCTCTGAGTTTAGCCAAATAGCTTAAAATCCTCACTGGGTCAGACTGGCAGGAGGTCCAGCAGGAGGTGTTCACCACCAGCTCACAGGATGTCTCCTGGGTGCACTCGAGACCCAGTTCCTTCAATCTGTGCTTGTGTTCCCAATGGTGTGACTGTGAGCAATAGTGCATTGTGTGCAAGCTCTGGGCTTATGGGATTCAAATCATGGCTCTGTCACTTACTACCTGTGTGTCTTAGGAAGACACTTCATTTCTTTAAACTATGGTGACCATTCCAAGGTGGGAATAATAAGAATAATAACCCCGACCTCATAAATGTTCTTACTACTATGTTTTGTGATGTAACCTAAGCCTTTCCTAGTTCCTCTTATAATTGTTCCATCTGGGTTTATGATCTATGAATTTCTCTAAACCACCCAACTGGGACCCACCTATATTTGCAGTCCATACAGCCTCTCAGATAAACCTCAGATGTTTGCTGTGGTCTCAGTGGAGAAGCCCCTATGTCAACACCTTTTAAATTTGGTTTCTAGCTTGGTTCCCATAGCACAGTGGTTAGGGCACTGGCCACATACACCGAGGCTAGTGGCTTCAAACCCAGCCTAGGCCTGCTAAACAACAATGACAACTGCAAAAAACAAACAAAAAAAAATAGCTGGGCATTGTGGTGGGTGCCTGTAGTCCCAGCTACTTGGGAGGCTGAAGCAAGAGAATTGCTTAAGTCCAAGAGTTTGAGGTTGCTGTGAGACATGACACCATGACACTCTACTGAGGGTGACATAGTGAGCTTTTGTCTCAAAAAAGAAAAAAATTGGGGGCAGCGCCTGTGGCTCAAAGGAGTAGGGCACTGACCCCATATACCTGAGGTGGTGGGTTCAAACCCAACCCCAGCCAAAAACTGCAATTAAAAAAAAGAAAGAAAGAAATTTGACTTGGAGCCTGTAGCTTAGTGGTTAGGGCACTGGCCACATACAATGGGGCTGGTGGGTTTGAACCCCGGCACAAGCCTGCTAAAAACAATGACAACTACAACAACAAAAAAAATAGCCTGGCGTTGCGGTGGGCAACTGTAGTCCCAGCTACTTGGGAGGCTGAGACAAAAGAATTGCTTGAGCCCAAGAGTTTGAGAATGCTGTGAGCTGTGGTGCCAGAGCACTCTACGGAGGGCAACATAGTAAGACTCTGTCCCAAAACAAACAAACAAATATGTTTGGTTCCTATCCTTTAATAATGAGACTGTCCAAGAGAAGCACAGAATGTCAGAGTCAAAAGACCTTAGAAATTATGTGGCCCAACTTCTCATCTTGCACATAGGAATTGGAGCTTTGGGTAGAATGTGTAAACTATACAGGAGTGTACCAGAGCATTCCATTACTTTGCCATTAAATGCTGTAATGTACACACAGGAGATGCTCACAAATGTTTATACACACTTCTCTCTCTTTCCACCTGAGACTTTCTGTGTCCGAGATCACATAGGCAATGAAAAGCATTCTTATGTGAACATACAAGGGCTAGAAGGTGAAGCAGACTATTGTCCCTAGGCCTGAAGGGCATGGGGGCACAAGACCATGTTAGCATGGTTTCTAGCTCTTTTTTTATTTTTTATTTTTTTTTTGTAGAGACGGAGTCTCACTTTATTGCCCTCGGAAGAGTGCCATGGAGTCACAGCTCACAGCAACCTCCATCTCCTGGGCTTAGGCGATTCTCTTGCCTCAGCCTCCCGAGTAGCTGGGACTACAGGCGCCCGCCACAACGCCCGGCTATTTTTTGATGCAGTTTGGCCGAGGCCAGGTTTGAACCACCACCTTCGGTATATGGGGCTGGCGCCCTACTCGCTGAGCCACAGGCGCTGCCCTGGTTTCTAGCTCTTTGAATGCAGTTGATACCACCTACCAATGTTTGGAGGAACATTGACCACGTATGAAACCTTCCCTTTGTCACTTTAAACCACTGCTAAGTGAGTCGAAATAGCTCCCAAAGAACCACCCATCCCCAGCACAGGTCTTGGATTCAGAGTAGCCCATGTGTTGGTGTAGGCAAGGTCCAATCACTTGAAGATCCCTGCTTTCAGGTCATTCAGGAAAACTGACCCCCACATATCCAAATAACCTCCCAACTCTTCTCTTTCAAGTACAGCTCTGATCCTGGTCATTTTTCCACCTACCAGTTTCCCCCACTTCCTGCCGAGTCAAGATCTAGCCCTCCACTCAGTGTCCCAAGCTGCCATGCTGTTGTTCTCTACAGCCTTATGTCCCAGGCTATCCACATGGGCTTTCCAACCTTTAGTAAAACTGTATTTGTCTGATTGCCTTGTTCTTTCCCTGGCTGCCTTAGCTGTTATGGTCCTTCAGCTCAAGTGCTCTCTCACTCATTGCCTGTTGTTGTCTGTCCATCTGTAAAGACCCTTCTCCATTCCCTCCTCCTGAAGCTTTTGCTTCCTTTCCAAATGGAGTGAGCTCTTTGAACTCTCAGAACAAGCCTGGCTTCCGGGACGTGCTCCACTTTCTTCAGCTGGGTGGCCCAGGGTGGCTGTATCGGCATCTTGCACTATCACCTGACTCTACCCCGAGAGCCCTGCATGGAGCACTAGGCCTGCCTGACATGGGACATACTCCTCAAACAGTGTGTCTACAACTTGATTTTCTTCTAGATCTTTGTCTGACTAGCTCGCCCACCTATCTGAGTCTCAGTCCTCTCCCACACTGGGCCATCATTACCACACTGTGTAGTCAGGGCAAAGGCATGGTTTCTAGGGCACAGAACCCCATCTGGTCCTGTCATCAGGAGTCTGGCCCCACTCTGAGGACTGACATGCTTATGACTTCTGGTGTTAAGTATTTCTAGCTTAACTATCAGCCATGATCTGGCCCAAATTTAAAACCACTAGACAGAACTGGTGCTGCCCAACTCCCTGTCTCTGCTGCATATCAGAGGGTTCTCTGCCTATCTGGTCCTCCTCTCACCCTTCCTGGGCAGCTGGCCAGCAGCTAGGAAAGCACTACCTGTAGCACCCCTTGCACGGTAGCAGAAAGCAGCATTGCTTTCGCAATCGTCTCTCAAACGCCCAGGATCAGGGAAAAGATGGTGCCAGGCAGTGTCCTGAGAGGACTTGGGGCAGACCCCTCCCCATGAGCAGTGTAGCTGGACCTCTCAGGCTCCACACTCCCACAAACAGCTGCCAGGATCCGGTACCCACCCCTAAGGGCCCAGTTGTAGGGACTTTGCTCTATGAAGCATGAAGGTTCAACAGTAAGAGACACAGTGGCAAGGGGTGGAAAAGTCCACACAGGGGGATTGGCTTAGGACTGGCTGTATGGGGAGCAGTGCTGGATGTTAGGCCCCTGCTGTGTAAGGCCAGGGGATCACAGGCTGAGGGCCCCCTCCTCTCAGGAAGTGGAAAGAGTCTTTGGCAGAAGAATAAGAAACCAATGGCTTCCCCAGGGTCTTCTGTCTCCAGTGGCTGTGGCCCAGCGTTAAGGCGGAGTTCCCAGGGCAACATAGTTCAGATAAATTCCTGTCCTCTTTTTTTTTTTCAGCCACAGAGCCAGTAAGGAGGGAGATGGGATATGAAGGGGATCCTCTAGATGCTAATTTAGTGTCCTGTTCAGTGCACTGAAGCTTCCTCCAACTCCCAGAACCTCTGCTACCCACTGCCATGCTGTCAACATATAAAAATTAGTTATCTTTGAAGATGCCACCAACTCTCACTGTCCCCAACCAGACCTGATACAAAATAACAGAATGCTCTGAAAGGATCCACCTTTCCTCATTGTCATAGGTTCCTAAGGTGAGTTACTATCATTTCCTATCACTTCTGTAACAAGTTGCCATGAATTTTAGTAGTCTAAAACAACATAAATGTGTTATCTTACAGTTCTGGAAGCCAAAAGTACCAAATAAGTCTTACACAGGGCTAAAATCAAGGTGTCTACTGGGCTGGATCCTTCTGGAGGCTCTACAGGGGAACTTTCTTCCTTGCCTGTTCTAGCTTTTAGAAGTCACCCACATTCCTTGGCTTGCCACTATCCTCCTCACATCATTCAACCTCTTGGGCTGTGGTCTGAATATTTATGTCCCCTTTAAATTCCTGTATCACCGTGAGATGATAGTATTAGGAGGTGGGGCTTTGAAGGGTGATTAGGTCATGAGGATGGAGCTCTCATGGATGGGGTTAGAACCCTTATAAAAGAGACCTCCTCCCCCCTGGGGAGAGCTCCCTCATCCCTTCTACCATGTGAAGACACAATAAGGTGACATCTATGATTCAGGAGACAAGGCCCCACCAGGCCCTGAACCTGATAGTGCCTTTATCTTGGACTTCCCAGCCTCCAGATCTGTGCGAAATAAATCCTGTTGTCTGTGAACCTTCTAGGCTGTGCTGTTTTGTTACAGCAGGCTAACAGACTAAGATGTCATGCTTCCACCTTCACATCTCCCACTACTAAATCTTGTTCCACTGCCTACCCTCTCACAGGGGCCCATGTGGTGACTCTGGATCCAGCTGTGCAGTCCAGGTTAATCTCCCCATCTCAAGATCTTTAACTTGTAAACTCCCTTTTCCAAAGTAAGGGAACATTCTCAGGTTCCGGGATTCAAATATGGGCATCCTTGAAGCCTGCCACAATTGGCAATTGAATTTATTCTTGTTTTAAAACCTCATTTCAAGTGTGACCACTGAATTTTTTAATGCCTGCTGCCTCAGAGAACTGCACACTCACTGCACCATGTGGAATTCATCCAGCATCATATTCCCATCTCCAGGCCCAGAGCCTGGTTCAAAGGGCTAAGCATGACTGAGGGTGGTCTGTCTCCCCTGGGTGGACAGGTTCCATACTGATGAAGGGTAGTGATCAAGACAAGACCCACCCACAGAAACAAAGGCCACTCCACAAGATTTAAGGATGGGCCATTCTTGTGCCATAGGGTGAAATTCTTGCTGCCTGAACCCAACCCCAATCTGGATTTTGTGGCCTCTCCTCTCCTATAGTGGGATAGGATCGATAGCAACTGGTGACTTCTAGTTAAATGCAACAGTGATGATAACTGACAAATTACCAAGTGCTAAGCTCTTCACTTGCCTAGTTTAGTTGATTTTCCACAACGTATCCAGGAGGAGTCTTATTATTCCCATTTGTCAGAGAAGAGGACTGAGGCTCACAGAAGTGAAGTAATTTGCTCAAGGTCATACAACTATTAAGTGGTGGAGCCAGGATTCAAACCTAGGTTTTTCTGAGTCCAAAGCCCATGGATTTTGCACTCTATTGTACTGTCCTTCAAATCCTCCATCAACATGGAGGAAGCACAAGACCTGATTCTTCATCAAAATCTCTTGGAGGTAGGGCTGCTAGACTGGGACAGGCCCTGCTCTTCCATGTGCATGCTTGCTATCCAGCAGACCCTGTCCACAGCATCCTGCATGCTTAGGCCAGGCTGCCTGCCTGACAGATTTGAATTCATCAGACCCAACTCTCCACTCTGTAGGTTTCCAATGTGCAGCTGCCTAGGGACCCACCATAGCCACTTCCTAAGGTGACAGAGCAACGTCACTGTCAGCCTGGACTAAGTCCCTAGACCACAGTGAGGCCCAGCAGCCTGCGCCACAGGAGGAGACTCCTTCCTGCTATGTTCCGCACAGAGGGGGGCGTGATGGGAAAGGCAGGAACAGCATAAACACCCCCCAATATCAATAGCCCCACACAACTGGAAGAGCAATGGAAGAGCAGAGGGTTCTACATTCTCACAGTCCTAGAGCATGGCTCTCAGAAAGCTGTCTCTATGAGAGTGGAATGGCATGGGAAGCAAGAATCCTTACTGGGGCAAGGGTGTGTAGGCAGCTATGCTCTGTGGGAGAGGAAGAGACGAGGACTTGCTTTTCTCTGTGAAAAGGTGCTCCCAGCAATTCTCTATGCTATCACTACAGCTAGATCTCTTGTCCCAGTCTCTCTGGGGAAGTACCAGGGCAACCCCTCAGAGACAGCCTGCCCACCTGCCCTGTCCCTCCTTGGGCTTCCTCCTGGCCTGCCTTTCCTGCCCCACCTCCTGCAACTTGATCCCCCTCTGAGATGGAGCACATGGTAAAAGGAAATTTGTAGTCAGTGAATGTTGTGTGTGTTCATTAGGCACAGAGGACAAGGTTGTGAGATGGAGGTGCATAGACCAGCAAGAAGGCTGTCACCTTTGTAGCTGCCATTCAGTACTAAGGTATTAGTTTTTCAAATTTATGGCTGATAGTAATCCCCAAAAAGAGTTTTATTAAATACTCTCATTTACTGTCACAATAGTAATAATAAATGAGAAGTATAAAGGACTGATTTTTAAAAATTAAAAGGCAGAGGCTCCTGGATAAGTAGGTTATACATACCTCCTGAGTGAGGTATGAACACAGCTCAGGCACAGTCACCTTCCACAGGGCAAATGACCTTCTTCTTCACCCTGTTGCAATCCTACTCCCTACTGTAGAGCCTGAGGCTGAAGGAAGTGGGTCTTTCCCTTGTATCTTCTTAAATGTTGTCTCACCAGGTAAGTGATAAGGACCCAGCAACTAAGAATGAACAACTAACACAGTAGTGATTTCCCAGCCACACCATTTGCCTGGATAGTGGCTCAGCTTTCTGTTCTTTTTTTTTTTTGAGACAGAGCCTCAAGCTGTCACCCTGGATAGAGTGCTATGACATCACAGCTCACAGCAACCTTTAATTCCTGGGCTCAAGCGAGTCTCCTGCCTCTGCCTCCCAAGTAGCTGGGACTACAAGCGCCCGCCACAACACCTGGCCATTTTTTAGTTTGCAGCCGTCATTGTTGTTTGGCAGGTCCAGGCAGGATTCGAACCCGCTAGCTCAGCTGTACGTGGCTGGCGCCTTAGCCTGCTGAGCCACCGGCGCTGAGCCCAGCTTTCTGTTCTTAAATTCAGATTTATCTTCTGTTCTAGATCTACATCCTAGTAAGATGAATATCCTAGTTGGCCTTGCTGTGTGGGCAGCCTTGGATGTCATGAGAATATGTTGGTAATGCTGGCCTGTGGCAGGAAGATGTCTTTGGCCAGGCAGCCTGAGCAAGACCTTCCCATTAGGCCTCTGGAGAACAAAGCTGGGACAGGTTGTCCGGCCATCCCACACAGCTGGGGGTATTTTATATAACCCAATTCAAGTCTGGCTCCTAAACTGGCCTCAAGGGGAGGTTGCATTGTGTTCTCCAAAATTCAGATGTTGAAGTCCAAACCCTAGTACCTCCAACTGTGACTGTTACTTAAAAAGGTAATTAAGTTAGAATGAGGTTACTTGTGTGGGCCTAAATCCAATATGACCAGTGTCCTTATGAAAAGGGTAATTTGGACACAAAGGCAGATGTAGATATAGGGAAGACAATGAATGAAAACTTGAGTTATGCCATCAAGGAGTTTCCAGAGCCCACGAGAGAGTCCAGGCCAGACACTTCCTGGAGCCCTCAGAAGCAAGATGGCCCTGCTACACTGTGATTTCAGACTTCTGGTCTCTAGACCTTTAAGACTATACTTTTTTATTGTTCTAAGCCATCTAATTTGTGGCACTTCATTCCAGTAGTCCCAGCAAACTAGCACAGAAGAACTTAAAGGAGGAGGTTCACAGACATGCTACTCAAACCATGAAGTCAGGGCAGGCCCTGACCGGCTCCATTCTGTCTGGAAACACACAGCTCCTGTAGGAAAAAGCTTCATCTTTGCTGGAATGTACTCTCGTCTTCCTTCTGGTCCTCCAGGCTCCATGTCTCCACTCCTGCTGTTCATGCCAGAACAAAGTTGGAACTCCTCAGCCTGGCATTTACTGGTCTCAGTTGTCACCATCATTATCATACCACTTCGGGTCCTAGCTCAGCTTGCCCACAACTAGTTCAAGTGTCCTCTTTCTGCGAGGACTTCTTCCCAGACCCCTTGGGCTTATCCAACTTCTCCCCTCTATTCTTCGGTGTCATCTTGCTTATCCCCAGCTGCAGCACTTGCTACCATCTATCTCAGGTCCTCGTCACTCATCTGCTTACCTGTGTCCCTCTGTGGATGGGGACTTCAATGCATAAGAGGTGAGTTCGTTTGTGTCCCTGGTGCAGAGCCTGTGCAGGATGCATACTCACTAGTGGCTTGCTGAACTGACCCAGTTTAGTGCCCCAGATAGATGGCCTCCTCTCCTCCTGGGGCTCCTTGCTCCTGTCAGGCCCTCCCTGCCGCCTGCTCCTCCACTTGCTCCCTGCTCCTGCCCTGCTGCCTGACTGCCTCTTCCTAGGAGTCTCCTCCTGGTGGGAGCTTCTCCCTCTACTCCTCTGGGCTGCTCTGGGTTTTCCCCCATTTCAGGGGAAGAAAACTGGAGCCACTCCCCTTCCAATGTCCTTCCTTTTCTTTGCTCAGATCCCTCCCTCAGGGGAGGACGGCATGGAGGGTGGCTCAGGGGTGAGGGGAGGTACCATTCTCTGTGGATCCTGAGAAGAGTGGAGGGTGGTCAGGAATCGGTGCAGTGGGAATGGGTATAGTGGGACTACAGCTGGCTGGCTTGCCTCAGAATTCCTCAGGACAGACATCCTCCACTGAGCTGGCTACCCAGGCTTAATAGAGAACAAGATGGGGCCCAAGGTGTTCTGCTCCCCGGAAGCTCAGGTCACAGCTCAGCTTCACTCTAAGACCCAGAGAGAAGAATATGATGACCTTCCATGACCTGCCAGCACCTGTGCTGAAGCCCTGCCAGGTATTCACCTGATGACCTAAGAACTGGTCTTCAGGATCAGGCCCTGAATCCAAACCCTGACTTGACAAAGTTTCTTGCCCTGTGTGAAGCTTCGTGTCTTCACCTCTGCATTGGGGTAAGGATATACACCCGAAAGGGCTGTCCGCAGGTGTAACTGACAGTGGGTGGGAGTCTGGGCCTGGGCACTGGTACCCTACTCATCGGAGGTCCTGAGTGCAATGAGGCTCCGAAGCAGGGACCTTCTGCTCAGCCTTTTCTAAGGTGCTCGGGCTTGGCTTTGAGAAATTGCCTTTTCGCCACTGAGTGCAGTCTGGTGGGACTGACCAATACCACTCTCTGCCTGACAAGGGGCAGACACCTGCCCTGTGACCCTAAGGGGCCACCCTTTGAGCAGTTAGCTGGGTTACGTTCTGCATGGAGCTGAGAACCATTTGCTGACTGGAAGGTACCACACACACACACTGTGCAAGTCGAACAGCTGCTGAATATTGGGGTTTTCATAGCTGTCTGCTGTTATTTACACTGCCAGAGTCAACTGCTCAGGCTGGTTAGTGGGTCTCAAGTGATTCTCCTGCCTTGGCCTCCCAAGAGATCACAGGTGTCAGCCCCTGCCCCAGGCTATGCTTCCTTTTAAAAAAGATTCCTTTTCAATGGATTTACTGGCCTTATCAAGGCCAGTAGGGTGCCACCTCCTTTTATTCAAAATTGAGAGACCTGGAAATATAGGCATTAATTCCACAGTTCCCTGATCAGACTTCTGCTACTAAAGTATTCCTGGACAGCCTGCTTCTTAGCACTTGGGGAAGCCTTAGGAACCAGAACTCCTGGGTTTGAATCCCAGCCCACAGACTCTGTGATGTTAGGCACATCACTCTCTCGGTCCCCATTTTCCCAAACTGAAAAAGGAAAGTACGTCACAGCAGCAAGTACCTAACAGGTCTGTGGTGAGCACTAGGTGAGTTCCTAATAAACATGATGTCTGAGCACGGCACACGCTCAGGGCTGTCTATGCACTTCCTGTGGTTACAATTTCAAAGCCAGTGGTCAAAGCTCCTCCTGTTCCTGTGGGTGCTTAGGAAAAAAGTATTACTTTTCTAATAAATTCTCTTTGATTCTTTTGCTTGCCACAAAGAATTCTAGCTGATTTAGTGGTTAGGATGCCTAAGGAGCACAAAGACAGCCAGTTTTCTCACCATTAGGATTCATGCTGAGCCTCAGCACATTCCCTCTCAGTGGAGAGGGTGTTGGGCAGTGTTGTCTTCTTTTTCCCCACTACAGCTTGGCTTTCAGGCTCTGGCACCTAAAATGCTGACTGCATAGGAGCTCCCCTGAGCTTCTGCCCCCGAGATTGCAAGGGGGAGATGGCCAGCTTGTCAACAATTTTCAAATATTGATACATCAGAGCATTGAAAGTAAAGAGAGGTAGGGCTGATGGTCATCATTATCAGAATTAACTCCCAGTCATCAGATATACTTGCAAGTGCTCCTCATTCTGACAAAGTTAGTGCTAAATGACCCTCACAAGCTCACATGTACAGGAACCAGGCCTGGTGAATTGGGAAATTCACGCTTCCCCTGGAACTTGGGCTTGTCAATTCCTGCTGAAGTGAACAGGCAAGGCAGCTAGCTGCTGGTACCCACCTGCAAAACACAAATGACCTTCATGAGACCTGTCTGGCTGCTGTGTGCCTTTATCACTTTGCACTTGCTGTTCACCTGCCAGATGTGCCCCTCCCCTGCTTTGCCAGCTCCCCTGATCCTTCACACCTCAACTCAATGTCCCTTCCTCATGCCATGTCATCTGATCTCCCTGGGGTCTGGTTGAGATATCCCTTCTCCAGGCTCCTGTGTCACTCCATACCTCATTCCATTTTCCCTTCATCATATATTTACGTTTTTAAGGCTTTCAGACAGCGTCTCACTATGTTTCCCAGGCTGGTCTCAACTGTTGGGCAAGTGATCCTCCTGCCTTAGCCTCTCGGGTAGCTAAGCTTTACTTTTTTCTTCTGTTACATTGTGTGGTCTTGGGAGATGGGGACCTTGTTTGTTTCATCTTTGGATGGGCTACTTATGAATGTCCAATAAATATTTGCTGAATAAATGAATAAATTATTCTTTTATTGGACAACATGACAAGGAAGTTCCTAAAACAAACCAAGGATCAGAAGTAAGGACCAGAGTTCTATTTTAGTTTTGCAGCTGACACACATATGCAATAGATCAGGTCAGTCAGGCAATTTCACTTCCTGCACCTTGGGAAACTTATAATAACAGGCCCTTCATTTGTCAACAGCCAAGAGTAAACACGTTCATGACTTTGCCAACTACCTCGGATATCACTTTAAAACTTGCTCACCAAGTGCTAGATTTATGTTTCCACCATTTTGAATTATAGCAGAAAAAAATGGATCTTAAGCAAAATCAAAGTCTCCAGAAAGTGGTTCCGAATACAGAAAAGAAGTCAAAAGGAAAACAGGTTGTTAAAGAGACAGTGTTCGCTCACCTCTGGACTCTGTGTCCTATGCCAGTTGTAAATGTAACAGGGAATGTGTCTCTATGCAGTTCAGGAGATCACAAAGAAAAGCCTAAAAATAATCTAAATAATGATATAGGCAAGGACACTGTTGAATTTAAAAATATGTTTTCTCACTCTTCCGAATCCAAAAGAGAAGATAGAAATATTTTGACTGATAACAGGGGAAAGGCTTAGAAGAGAGAGGCAAGATAGTGAGATGGAAAGAGTAAGGTTGTTTCTGACAGCTTAAGCTACTTATACAGCAGTAAAAAATACACCCCTAACCTTCCAACAATGAAGTTTTACTTCTTGCTTACATTGCATTTATCTGCAGCTCTACTTCCCTTTTTTTTTTTTTTTTAAATTAAATCATAGCTGCGTACATTAGTGCAATCAAGGGGTACAATGTGCTGGTTTCATATACAATCTGAAATGTTTTCATCAAATTGTTTAACATAGCCTTTATGGCATTTTCTTAGTTATCGTATGAAGACCTTTCTATTCTGCATTTAGTAAGCTTTGCCTGTACCCTTCTAAGATGAACCATAGGTGTGGCCCACCAATTACCCTACCTCCACCCTAACCTCCCCCTTCCCTTCCCTTCCCTTGCCGATTTCCCCATATTCTTGTGCTATAGTTGGGTTATAGCCTTCATATGAAACCTTTAAATTAGCTTCATAGTAGGGCTGAGTACATTGGATATTTTTTCTTCCATTCTTGAGATACTTTGCTAAGAAGAATATGTTCCAGCTCCATCC
>CAUYON010158931.1:0-25605 GCA_963573935.1 Arctocebus calabarensis | reverse complement strand
TTTATATAGTGATCAAGGAAATGCCATGAAGGATATCTGTAACAGTATGATCAAAATATTTCTGAATGTATATGAATCGTGCCCTGTGATTGCACCAATGTACATAATTATGATTCAATAAAATTATTTAAAAAAAAATTATAGTTATCATTAATTAGTTTAGCAAATAAGTTTTTCCTACACCTAAATATCAATGATAAGAAAAAAGTGTTTCCCTTGGTGTCTCCTTCACTTTACACTTAGGACTAAATGTGGAACCTCCATTTCCTATGCCTAGGTCAATTTCATGTGAACTTCCTAGGCCTCAATTCCATGAATGGACTGTGTCCATTCATTGATACATTCATTCACTTTGCCTGGGCAGAAGAGACTGTGTTCATTCATTGATACATTCATTCACCTTGCCCCTGGTGGAAGGGACCGTGTTCATTTGTTTCCTGGCCAAGGAACACATACACCTATATATACCCTGAGACTAAAAGCCTAAAGGGGGAGATGGGGAAAGACCGGGAGAGACACGGAGAGAGCTTTTCTCTCCCCACTTGAGTTCTTTCTCTCTACCAGGAGCTTTAGTGTTTCCTGTATTTTTTTCTGTAAATAAATTCTGTCTTACCACTGTGGGGAAAAAATGCCATGAAGGCTATGTTAAACAGTTTGATGAAAACATTTCAGATTGTATATGAAACCAGCACATTGTACCCCTTGATTACACTAATGTATGCAGCTGTGATTTAAAAAAAAAAAAGAAAAAAGTGTTTCATTTTAATTTTGAAGGTAGGCACTAAGGTCTGCTCCTGTTCCAAAACATTCACAAAGTTATTTTCATAATTATTCATGAACTATTTCAATTTCATTATTATTATTTCATGAGAATAATATGATCAGTCTTTTGTCTGAGAAGGATGCACTGACATAGGCTCTGTTTGCCTCTCCAAATCCACCCTTTCTCTTGTTCACCCTGCTTTGTGCCCAAGGATACCAACCTTTTGGGACTGTACCACTGGACTCCTGATGCCTGGTTTGGGTTTGGCTAATAAAAGACATCACTGGGAGACTGAAGGGGAAGAGGAATGTGAGGTCATTATTTGCTTCCCCACTTCCCTCCAGGTCATGGTTCAGCAGTGCCTGTGTTCCCTTGTCAAAGACCACAGCTCCAGTCACCTGCTTCTTGTGGTAGGTACTCCATCCCCTGGTCCTGAGAGGTCACTAATCCCCTTTTGTTGCATGAAGACAGACTAGAGGGAAGAAGGCTGAACACAGAGGGAACGGTTAGGGAGCACTGCTTACAGATAGGAAATAACAAAGACCTGACCAAAGTAGAGGCTGTTGAATCAGAGAAAACAGGACAGAAATAAGATGTATTTAGAATATATCTAATGTAAGATAGAAAAGAAATTATAAATAATTGGATAAAAGAGCAAGGGAGAGAGTTAGTCCAAGCAGATGCCCAAGTATTTTGCTTTAGCAAATAAATAATGCCATTTACAGAGAAAGGGAGGTAACACTGTCTGATTTGCTTTTTTAACGCCCTAGTTTCTACTATCTCTCTTTTCAAAATTATTTGCTTCTTTGAGACACCTTTTGTGTTTTATTGAGTATTTGCTGGCTAGCATAATTATTTAGAGGTTCATCCGTGTTTCTATGTTAAAACATGTATCTATATTTAGTCTTGAGCAGTATTTTATTTAATAAACCACAATTGTTTGTACGTTTGCCTATTGGGGAACAGTTGAGTTGTTTGCTATTTCCAACTAGTGTGTGTAAGGCTGCTATCAACATGAGGCAGGAGTCTTGGATGTTTTCATTTCTTTTACATAAATATCTAGAATTCAAATGGCTGTATTGTATGTAAGTATATGTTTAACTGTTTAGTAAACTTTCAAAATGATTTTTCAAAGTCAGTGAACCATTTACAGTCCCACAAGCAACGTGTGAAAGTTCCAGCATCCCACATTCCCTCCAACACTTGATGTGGTCATTTCTTTTATTTTTGGCATTCTAATATGTGTGCAAATATATCTCATTCTGTATTTATTTTGTATTCTCCTAATTAATAATGATGTTGAGCATCTTGTAGCATGTCTATTTTCTATTTGTGTATCTTCTTTAGAGAATTGTCTGTTTCAAACTCTGTACATATAATTGGGTGTATGTGCTTATTTTCTCATTGAGTTTTAAGAGTATATGCAGTATCCTGGATACATGACTTTCTCAAAAATATGATTTGCAAATATTTCCTTCCAATTGGTAGCTTATCTTTTTATTCTCTTAAAATGTCTTTCAAAGAGCATAAGATCTTAATTTTGAAAAAATCCAATTTGACACTTTTTTGCTATATGAATCATGCTTTGGCATCATAGCTAAAACTCTTTGCCTAAGTCAAGAGCTCAAGCATTTTCTCATATGCTTCTTAAATTTTATAGTGTAGGATTTATATTTGGACCAGTGATAAATTTTGAGTTAAGTTTTGAAATAGTATGAAGTAGGATCATATTTCACTTTCTTATTTTTTTTGTATAGGGATATCCATTATTTCTGACATGATTTTTTTTTTAAAGACTATTCTTTTTCTACTAAATTGCCTTTGCACCTGTTTCAAGAATCAGTTGACAATGTGCATGGGTATATTTCTGAACTCCCTTTTCTGTTCAGTTTGTCTGTCTTTAATATTACTCTGTCTTGGTTACTGGAACTTTATAAATAGTCTTGAAGACAGAATACTATTATATAAGGTATTATTTGTCCATTGGAATTTCTAACTGTTCATGGCTAATGTATTTTAGGAGATAATTCTTGATGAATATTTTTATGATTCTGCACAATACAGGCCTCCTGAGCAGAGAGCATTGCAAGATGTTTATGTAACAGCCTACGAAGCCAAAGATAGTGTCTCTTTACTTCAATTCTCTTCAGTTTTCTGGAAGACCTTGTGTGGCCTTTCCTCCTTAAATGTTTTGCAGAATTCACCAGTGAAGCTGTATGGGCCTCAAGTTTTAGTTACAGAAAGGTTAAGAAATAAAATTTTAATTCTTTAGTAGACATAGAGCTTCTTCAGCACTAGTTTAGATTTGAGTGAGCTTTGGTAACTCTTGCCCTTCTAGGAATTTGTCCATTATATCTGTTTTGTTAAACTCATTACCATAAAGTTGTGTATAGTATTTTCCTATTGTGTTTTTAATCTATGAAATCTTAATGCAAAAGGAGGTTTTAAAACACCTCTTCCTTAGCTTCTCTGACAGTATTTTCTATGGGATTTTTTTTAACCTTTCTTTTTCATAACCAATGAAGTATTAACCCTTGCCAATTATTAAGAACTCTCAGCCTTATATAAAATTTTACTCCCCAACTAAAAATATATCTTGCAATACTATATTGCTTTATCCTCTCTGGTTTGACAAATATTCATTTCTCCTTCTAAAATTTCTCATTATTTAATTATACTAGAGAGGGGCACCAAAGCTTTTAAGCTTTTAAACCTGTTAAATAGCAGAATGTTAGTATTTTTCTTATATTTACTTATAACTCTGATGAAAGTAATGATATTTCTACATAAACTATGAATACTGCCCCCCAAATTGGCCAATGTTCCGACCACAAGAACCCATATGTCAAAATATAAGATTAAGTAAAATTGAAACTCTAAAAAAGCTCTTACTACTTTGGGTTTTTACTACTGTTTCTTTCTTTTTTTTTTTTAAACAAACTGAATTTGTGTGCACCCAGCACTGAAGTTCATTTTAAATGAAAACTTGCCTTAAAGAGACAATTAGCTAAAATGAAGATATCTTAATGTTTGCCTAACCATTTCGGTCTTATTCTAATCTAGCATTATATACACAGGGAATACTGTATTTGATAGAAAAATAATTGTGTTCTTTCAATGCAGTGGCATAAAAACAGTATAAAAATATAGGATATTAAGAAAATGCAGGAAAAAAAACAGCTATGAAAAATGTCTTGACTCAAATCTATAGGATTCTGTAAATTTTTGTGGGCCTCAAGATTAAAAGATTGTTTAGTTCTACTATTGAATTTCAGTATGATTTTGCAGTATACCATATCTTCACATCTAGACTACCCTTTCATTTTTCTTTTTGTTTAGGTTTCCAATTTCTGCTGCTGCAATAGCTTTCTGCAGATTATTCTATAACGAATCATATATCTGAGAGAAATCACATTTGTTTTAAATGTATATTTTCTTCTGTGTGGTTTTCAGAGTGATTTTCTTCTGTTCCTAGAGGGGAATAAAACATAGTAATTCCTCTAATAGGAAGCCTGGAGAAATACCTAGCTTAGCTATATGGTCATGGGCAGTTTCCTATTACATTCCAGGAATTGTTCTTGGACATAAACAGTCATTTTCCAGGGGCCAGGTCACAGTTGCATCTGCCCTGTCTATCACTCTACACTTGTAAAGCATATGAAATATCTCACTAAGATAAATAAATAAATAAAATATCTTATTTTATAAGACTGAAATTGCTTTTTCTTTTGGCTTGTGATTTTTTTGAGGTGAAATTTAAGTTTTTTGTGTGAGTAGTACTATTATACCTATCTTGAGTGTTGCTTGTACTGGATCACATCATACCTTTGTTTAATTCTTAATAAACTGTTCACTTGTTAAAAAAAAAAAGGAAATATCTCACTAAGAGCTGTTAAATTAATTCTACTGTACTACAAAGTCTCCATTTGTTGAATGTGTCAAACTTTTATCAAGTTCATTTTAGTAAGCACAACTTTTAGGTAAACAGAATGTCAATATTGATTGGATTCTATGCATCATTTCCCCCAAATAAAGCATTCTTTGATTGATTACACCATATTGAAAAGTATGCCTCAGTGGTGAATTTCCACAAACCTTATGAGCTTTCCAGTATCTGCCAACAATAAACATAATAAATAAGACCTGCTTATAAAAATATGTACAACATATTCAGATGACAGGAATATTTGGTTTGAAAAATACTGGAAAATAAAACACAAGCTTCTAAATCACATATAGCATGGTAGTTATGAGTTAGGATTTTAATGCATAAAATTCAATACTCAATGACTAGGGAGAGATGTGGATAAGATGTTAGGGATTGATTCAAAGGTTGATTCAAGATATAAACTTGTTCAATGTGGGAGCTATTAGCCACATTTGGCTATGTACATGTAAATAAAATAAAGTTGATATTTCAGTCCTGTTTCACATTTCCAGTGCTGAATAGCCACATAAGGGTAGTGGCTACCATTTTATGCAACAGAGGTATACATTTCCAAGATCATAAAAAGTTCTATTAGATAGAGGTGATATTCAAAGTATACTATATACAGACAAATTTTAGAAAGTAGGATTCTTGCCCCTATAGAAAAATGAATGAATGATTACTACAGGATATGAAAAATTTGCATTGTTTCTATATAGTTTCAAAAAGTGATTTTCTCACCCAATTTTTGAACTAAATGGATTTGAAGTTTTAACTAACACATATAGTGCAAAGTGGCAAATATAATATAAATTTTGTGGGACCTTAGACTTATAATTTAAGGGACACTTCTAAGAGGAAAAAACAAATTAGTTAAGAGAACATTTTTTAAAAAATCAGAAATCACAACAAATTACAAAGTTTTTTAAAAACTGACAAATATTATAAACATCAAAAAATATTTTTATGGATCATATAGCATACATTTATGTTTCCTACATTTTACCTCATCACATGACAATGGTCCTATATAATTATATAGAGAAAAAATAGAGTGAAAATTCACTCTTTCTTCTAGAATAGTCTTGAGCTCACAAGTTCAAGACCAGCCTAAGTAAGAACAAGACCCTATCTCTTTAAAAATATATACGTGTGTATAGATAGATAGATGGATAGATAGATAGATATAGAGGTGGTGTTCCAAATATAATATATAAAGAAAAAATTTTAAAAGTAGGATATATATATATGTAGCTAGCATTGTGGCACCTATAGTCCCAGCTACTTGGGAGGCTGAGGCAAGAGGATCACTTGTCCCCAAGAGTTTGAGGTTGCTTTATCACCACGGGACTATACACAGGGCAACAAAGTGGGGGTATATCTTAAAGAAAAAGAACAAATACATATTGATATGCTGATAATTGTGTATGCTGAATTATTAAGTATTCCTGATGAGGGAGATTTTCTATTCTGAATAGGTATTGGTGAGAACCAATTCCCTACTTATAATTTCACATGTCTGACAAATGGAAGGATTTTCCACACATAAACTTCTGGATCCAAACACTTCAACTTTTATTTATTCCAACTTTCCACATAATTCCATTGGTAATTGCTGCAGGACAAGCTCATAATTTTACAATGTCTGGTCTTATATCTCTATTTCATTACAACAGATAAGTCACTAGTGGCTAGTATGGAAATAAGTCTTAACATGGGGTGACTAGCAACCCTTGAGCTTCACAGAAAAGTGATTGTGAACCATAGAAATACGCCCGCTCCAACAAAATTAAATGTCTCTGACATTCAACTTCCCTTTAGCTGGAACCTAAAAATGCTCATGGATATTCTACTGCTGTCTGGCACCCAGGGAAAACATCACAACCACAAATATGAACACAAGTGATAGTCCAACTGAGTGCAATTAAAATATCTTAATTTTGAGAATTTTATGAACATGTATGATCATGTAGCACAAGGCTAGAGTCCCTCTCAAGGCCTTAGAAGGGGTTATACAAGTGAAATGTTAAGAAGCTAAGCCTTGTTGCTTTCAGAACAAGCCCATCTCTGATAAAGATGCATTCTTTACCAACACTGAAAACTAAGGAATAAAGTTTAAATATAAATATTTCAATTAAATATGAGATGTATTTCCTGACAGGGTTGGTTAATGTTGGATGTTATGACTTAATAGATATAGAATTACAGGTTCAATATTCAAGAAAGTGTTTACTTCTTAGTTCAAATCCCATTGTTCCTGATCAGAACCCATTTCTTTTTTTTTTTTTTTTGAGACAGAGCCTCAAGCTGTTACCCTGGGTAGAGTGCCGTGGCATTACAGCTCACAGCAACTTCCAATTCCTGGGCTCAAGCGAGTCTCTTGCCTCCGCCTCCCAAGCAGCTGGGACTAGAGGCGCCCGCCACAACGCCTGGCCATTTTTTTTGGTTGCAGCCATCATTGTTGTTTGGCGGGCCCTGGGGCTGGATTCGAACCCGCCAGCTCAGGTGTACGTGGCTGGCGCCTTAGCCTGTTGAGCCACAGGCGCCGAGCCAGAACCCATTTCTATTCACATCTTCCATCCATAATTTAATGCCTTTTCCACACTGAGTATTTATCAAGCACTGTGACTGTTAACTTTCACAACTTGAGGAAAGACGACAAAACTAGCACAAACTTTTTTTCCTTAAAATTCATGGATAGAAAGCTCATTTTACTGCACCTCTTAACATATTATTTTTACTGCACCTCTTAACATATTATATTTACTGCACCTCTGCAGCATATTATTTTTTCCTTTGCTTATTAGGTTGAGACTTTCACCTTTTTACTTGAAGAAAATATTTTATGGCTTCCCTTTGGCATATTCAAATTGCCATGATCACTAATCTTGCTTTCTGGAGTCATTGTTAAGTAAAATAAGGGTTGCTTGAACATACTCCCTGTTACACCTCAACAGTCACTCTGATATTTGAGATAACTACAAAGTGACTAACTAGCAGGAAGTACATACCAAGCAGGTACACTAGACAAAGCAACTTACATCCTAAGGAGGACCGTGCAGGACAGTGCGAGATTTCATCACGTTACTTAGAATGGTGTGGAATTTAAAACTTAATGAAAGGATTATTTCTGGAATTTTCCATTTAGTATTTTCAGACCACAGTTGGCTATTGGAAACTGAAATTGTGAAAAGCAAAATTTCTAGTAAGGAGGACTATTGTATTAAAAATATTGAAAGAAAAAGATCATCCACCAAGAATTTTATATCTAGCAAAATAAACATTCAAAAGACAAAGGATAATTTAAGCTATTACCAAATAAACAAAACTAAAGAAGTGGTCTCTAATATACAAACCCTACAAGAAAGAATCCCTCAATATTAGACTAATGCTAATCAACACAAAAAAGTGTTCCAATAGAAGTAACTACATAGGTACATATAAGAGACAATATAAATTCACTTATATTTATTTTTTGCAATCTAATTTTTCAGAAGATTTCCCTCAGAAGGTCTCACCTTGATTTATTTCTAATTTGGTCTTGAAATCCTTCTATTGAGAGTAAGAATAAATTTTAGCCCTGCCCTGATGGAGTTCTAGAGGATTTGGGTGCAAACATTTACAATGTCCCTTTCACGGGATACTCATTTATCCTGACAGATTGCCTAATGCCTCAGTACCTGACCCATGACCAAGTGTCCCTCTAACAGAAAACTTGTTTACACTGGCAGATGCCATTGTTGCTCTTGTCTGATCTGTGTTTACGATTCATGTCAAGAGAACAACTCTCCAGAAGATCTTCGGGAGAAAAGTTAAGTTCCGATGTGTCAGTCAGTTGAAGCACAGAGGAGACAGCATAATTAAAATCATGAAATAACATAATTAGTTTATTGCTTACAGGCTCCACAAAGAAAAGGGTTACTAACAAGGGCTGATAGGAAGGTCTCAGGTGTACTACCCTCAACCAGTAGATGCAGAGGCAGAGAGATGTGATCCATGGGCAGAGGCACTTATTGTGTTCCAGGGTGTTACCCAAACACCCTGGTTTCCCATTAGGAATTTCAATTGTTAGGTTCAGAGCAAACAGGCATGAGTCCCACAGGAGCGTGGTCACTGTAGCATCTCTGCAAAGACCATGCAGGTTGTGGAATGCCAGTGCAACGAGTCCAATTGGTTGTCTCTCCACCACTGTTACACTGTTCATAATAAGCAAAAATAAATAAATAACTATAGAGTCCCACAAGGGGGCAGTTATTAAGAGGTGGTTACCTGGGGGGGAAAAGAATAGATCAAATATATGAAAGAAAAAAATCAGATCCAACATACTGAGGAATGGGCAGCATGCTTAGGTCTCAAAACTGAATCAAGGATGACTAAATCCTTCTTTTGGTAAGAGATAGTTAACTTTGTTCTCAAAATGAATGCCAAGCAATGTTAAATTACAGGTATTCCTTTTACGGGTACACTTTTGTCCACTGCAACAGACATTGTCTTAGTTTAGTCAGGCTGCCATCGAAACAAAAATACCTCAGAATGGGTGGCTTAAGTAATAGAAATATATTTTCTCACATTTCTGGAAGCTGGAAGTTATAGATCAAGATGTCCCCTGATTCCGTTCCTGGTGAGGGCCCTCTCCCTGACTTACTAACAACTGCTTTGTCACTCTGTCCCCACAGGGGAGAAAGAGACAACTCTCTGATGTCTCTTCTTCAAAAGATATTAATACTATAGGATCACCTTTATGACTTCATTTAACCTTAATTACTTCTTTAGACGCCCTGTGTCCAAATCCAGCCTCCCTGGGGGTTAGGTCTCAGCATAAGGATTTTGGAGGCACACAAACAATCATTCCTCAAAGGCAACATTCGCTATTGGATTCCTCTTGTTTCATATCTATTGCTCCTTGCTCCTACATCCTAAGGTCATTTTTCCAAATAAACTCTCTATGTACAAGTAAATTAAGTTCCGCTTTCATGGGAATCCAGTCTAAGGCAAGAATTACTTCCAGGAAATTTCATGGAAGTAATGGAAATTCCACTGCTATCACACTGTTTGTAATAGCAAAAATAAATAAATAACTATATAAGTGAATAACCCAAGGTCAATTGACACAGGAATGGAAAAATAAATTGTGGTATGTACATAATGGACTTAGGTACTAGAGTTAAGGTAACATAAGAATCAAATCAAAAGGGAATATATACAATTCAATCCCACTTATATAAAATTCAAAAATAGACAAACTCAACAAGATGTTGTTTTTTGTTTAGGGTATTGATTCACAAATGGTAGGACTAGAAAGAAATCAAAGAAATGATTAACATCATTCAGTGGGTAAACCTGAGAATGAAGGAAGAAGGCCTCAAAGTTTTTGGTAATGTCTTTCTTCAGGTGAACGTGGGTGTTGGCTTTGCTGTATTTTTTATCATACATGTATCTTTTCACCATACATATGTCAACATTTATAATTTAACATGACTATGTATTCGATATCCTAATTCATTGCTTTTTAAAATACGAGTTCAAAGCAGGAAAAGGATTTTTTTAATGTAAGCTTTATTAAATGAAGCATTTATTTAACTTTTAAAAATGAACCAGCAATGTCATTTTTGCCAACAACATTTTCAAATTCAACTAGAGGAAATCCTAGAAGGAGAAAAAGTATTTCTTCCATGGAATGTATACATTTTGAAATCTATCAATGAGAAAACGTCTGTCAAGAATAAACTTCAGGAGGGAATTAATTTTATAATTTACTACTGACTGACAAACTTTAGTGACTGAGCACTGAAGCGCTAAACCAAGCAGCAAAAGATCTCAGGCCCTTTTTCCCTTCCCCTTCACATTCCAGCTCCTGCTAACTGGATACAAGCCAAGATCTTAGATGACTCAATTTTTCACTCTATCAGATGAAGACAATACTTGCCATCTCCCAAATAGAGGCTATGAGGATTAATCTGTTCACAAAGCATTTGAAGGTCCTTGTAATAAAGATTAAAACCATACATAAAATTTATTGTCCAGAGGTGCGAGTTTTCAAAACCAGTTACCTTGAAACTGTTTATTCCCTAAGAATTAGGCTGGCAGCTTCTTTTCTTATGACACCAAATGTACGATTCAATCTTACTTAGAAATTTACAGTCTTGAATAAGTAGGCTTTCCTTGATATGGTTAAGAGATGATAGCAACTTTCCACTTACTACATTTGCATGCATTTGCCCATCCTAAACTATGGTTAAAATTTAAAATATGAAAGCTAGTTACAATTTACTTCTAGATATCTTTCTAGAAATGGCATAGGATGGGCCATATTGCTGGTTTAATATCCAGAAATGCAAATGTGACACGAAAATGTAGGCATAAATACTTATTTCAAATAATGCACCTGACCTAACAAAGGATGCTTTTTATCTTAATTCAGAATGATATCAACATTAAAATACCATTTACATCTAACATATTTAGCATTAAAAAGAAAATACCTTTTAACAATTCACATGTATCTCTTCTCTAAACCTATTAACAATTTCTATATCCTATATTGTAAAGGTGTGTTACATTGAGATTTAAGGCATTAAAAAGTAACTCTATACCTCGAGTCACTGCAGTGTCAAAGTTGGGAGGCTTCAGTTATATTATAGCTTTTAGAGAGAGAAACATCGTAGCCTTTTCCATTCTATTTATAGTTTAACAGCATCTCTGAATGTATTTAATGAGCCCCTTTTCCTGTCATCCAAATTTTTCTATTCATTTTTTTATTCATTTATTTATTCATTCAGCAGACACTTATTAAATGACTACCTACACTGTGCTGAAATTTTGCCAAGTGAAGAGGTCCAAATAAAACATCATCTCTGTTCTTAAATAAATTCATATGTCAAGGAGGAAAGACAAAGAAGGAAACACATAATTATGATTTAGTATTACTTTTTAAATCAACCATTCACAGAAAAATTAAATTATGTTTCATAGCCACCATGTGTGAATGATTATGTCCCACCCATGACAGTTAAACCTCGCCATGGCTTCCCTAGGTTTTAGGATAAATTTGGACTTTGCCCACCAGAGATGCCATGCATGTCCCTTGTTCACTCATTCACCACTATCAGGACAGCCCTCTCCTGCAACAGAGTGACTTCTCCCCCGCCCACGCCATGCCATATGTCTGTCTTCTCCCTTCCCTATGCTGTGTCCTCCGATTATCATCCCTGCTAGCACTTTCTCTGTTGCTAAATCATTCTTATGATTTAGGTCTCACCTTAGAAATCTTCTCTGAAAGCCTCCTCTGAATCATTGACTCTTCTTTAGATACCTCCCCATCTTAGTTCCCACAGAATTTTGTGTCTATCCCTCATAGAACATTTTTCTTTCCCTTTAAGTTATTTCCCCTGGTAGACGATTTGGTCCTTGAAAGCAACACTTATCTTCTTTATCTTTGACCTTGTTACCTATACCAGAGTTTTCCTTCATAGTATTTACTCTAAAGAAACTCTGCTGACCTAATACTTTACAAAATGAATAAATAAATATATCCATGTATAAAGGTACATTTGCTAGAAGGAATTGGAAGAGCACATGACTCAAAATAGGTATGAATTTTGGAGGCAAGCAAAGGGTTGGAAACTCCCGTATGGAGGTGGCATTACCTGTGACAACTTGGACGCATGGCTAGGAACAAGTCAGGCATGGTGGTGGAGGAAGCAATGCTCGCTGATAGGCAATTGTGTCTGTTTGCTGAAAAGAATGGGCAAAGGTACCGATGTGAGAGTGAAGGTCTCCGAGTCTTTCAGGGGATCTGACGCACAAAAGAGAATAACTGCTACCCTCCAGCACATGGGGTGTACGAGGTAACTGCACTTTCCTTCTGTTATCCCTACTCCCAGGTTGTAACTGAGTGACGAGGCTAGCAGCTCTCCACCTCCCCTTCATTCTTTCCTTCCTTCTCCATCTCTCCTTACCTCCCTCTCAATTGCTTCCCACATCTTCCTTGGCTTACCTTCCTCCTTTCTGTCAAAGCTTTTGTTTACAAGCATTTGTTCCCTCATAATTGAGAACTTTTTTTGAATGTAAAAATCATCTTGGCCTACTGGATTTTACACAAGAGGAACATGACATTCAAAACAGAGATGACTCTTCTAACTTCTTACGCAGTAGTCATTCTTAGTGTTATACAAAAAATAGGACTCAGTCTCCTAAATATTTTTGAGTCAGGGTCTCACACTATCACCTGAGCTAGAATGCCATGGCATCATCATAGGTCACTGCAACTTCCAACTGCTATGGTTAAGCAATCCTCCTGCCTCAAGCCGCCCAACTAGCTGGCACTAGATGTGTGCACCACCATACCTGGCTCATTTCTCTTTTATTTTGTATGGAAGGGGTCTTGTTTTTGCTCATTCTGTTCTTGAATGCATGAGCTCAAGAAATCCTCCTGCTCAACCTCCTAAAGTGCTAGGATTAAAAGTGTGAGCCTCAGTCTCTTCTAATGTAATAGTTCCCAACTCTCTTAAGCTACTGTACCCTTATCTTTAAAAAATAATCTATTCAAGGGTACATGTGAAATTTAGTAAATGTAGAATATAAATGTCTTAATACAATAACTAAGAAAATTCCGTAAAGGCTATGTTAACCAGTTTGATGAAAATATTTCAAATTGTATATACAACCAGCACATGTACCCCATGATTGCATTAATGTACACGGCTCTGATTTAATTTAAAAAACCATCTATTTAACTCCAGGAGAATAGTTTTTAAATACTGCTTTCTTAAGGCATGACAATAGTTTTTCCCAATGTGGACTGTAATATTGACTTTTGGAGATGGCAATTATGCGCAATTATGTGAATGTTGGAACATAATGTTATTTCGACAGTGTATGTAGAGCATGCACATTTCCTTCTTGTTAAAATATGTTTTATATCAAAAGCACCATGTAGATTAGTAAGTGTGAGAAATTATTATATTAATGGCTGACACCGCCATTAGATGGGGTGGCCCTATTGTGTGTATCAAGGAGTAAGAAAAAGCAAGTAGAGCTGGCAAGAACTGCCTCATTCACAATGAAGTCTCAGATCTTTAACAAAATCTTGCATCTTGTACTCTCAATCCATGTCTTGTGTGATTATTTATGCGGTCACCACATCTGGCGCAGTTGGGGTCTGGACCAGGTCTGCGACAGCAAAATTAATAAATTCTTGAAACGTTTGGTGCAGAGTGATCTTTGGTGGAAACTGATAAATGACAGGCCTCTTCGCTTAAGTTACTTTGAATTAGAAGTAAGAAGGCACACATTAGGGCAGCTATTGTTAATACCTGCCCAATACCCTCACCTTCTTCTTCTTCTTTATTAAAAGAAGCTCATTTTTTTTTTCTTGTGCCCAGGTTCTCACAAATGAGACACAAGAGGTGGAACAATGGGGATTTTGGTTTCCTCACTTAGGTGCCTCCTCAACTCCTCTTTTTTTTTCTTGCAGATAGTGTGATCAAGAGATAGTAGGTGAGGCAGCCATCTGGCCACAGGCAGATAAAGGCAGTTTGCTGAGGGGGTAGGGAGAGGACCAGAGAGATAAAAAGAGCCTGAAAAAACAATGACATTGTGGAGCTAGACTGAGAAGAATAAAATCTGTCTTTGCTTGCTGTTGCATTTCTATTACACATTGCTAAAGTAGGTCTCAGCTGATCAACATACACAAATGTAGAGGGGGAGAGGGACAGGCACATGCCGAAGTAAGATGGAGAGTTATTTGCAGAAATCATAGGGAAAGCTTTGAATGCAGATCATGAATTTGGAAGTTTAAACAAATTACACTCCAAATCTGAGGAAAATGGAAGTTCTATTGTACATGTTTGCAGCATTGTGTAACAAGGATTTCAGTTTAGACTGGTTTTATGTTTATCCTGAGACTTGGATGTATCTGGGAGAGCCTATAGATCTCAAGAGAAGAAATAATAGGAGTCTGTCCAAGGAGCCTCTGAAGAACTCATTCTTAAGGGAAAAAATATAGATGTGTAGGAGATTGTTTCAAGGATAATGGACTTGTTGTCAGAGGGGAAACATTATGCGGAGTATTTTTATATTAGATTGCTCTCTGGACAAATGCCCAGGGACTCCTGCCTGTGTCCTAGGACAAGAAGGCTACAAAAAGAAAGACTAAAGCTTAAATGTGCATTTTATAAATACCCTTCCTAGGATGTTTAGCACCCAAAGAATCAAAATTCTTAACACTTGCTATGATAGGAATAAAGACACTGAATGCAATCACTGCAATGGTGGCAAAAAGATTCATAACAGTGACAGGCATTGCAATGATAATTTCAGTGTTCTTACATGTAGTCATTAGACACCTTGGTGCAGACCTCTGAATATACCCTATACATAGCATGACTATTGATGATTATCTATGGGAATCATAATTCTTGAGTTTTCCCCATCCTAAGATTCCCATCATCAGATTATTCAAACACTATAAGTACTGTTGTGAAAAGACTCTGCAGATGTAATTAAGGTTACAATCAGTTGACCTTAAGGTAAGATGGGACCAAGGTATATAAGATCTTGAAAGCCAAAAAGGGGTTACATGTCACTTCTGACACCACTTGTCAGGGCCCTGGACTGGCCAGGTCTCAGGTCCAGCTTAACTAGGTTCTGGACGTAGACTGCTAAGTTACCTTGCTCAGGTACAATTTCTCTTAGGTTCTTGAGAGAGAGACACAGAGAGAGAGAGAGAAAGTTTTAGAGAGAATAAAGCAGTCTTCTTAGAAAGATAGAGCTTAGTCTTTTTTTTTTTTTTTGCTGAACCCGCCACCTCCGGCTTATGGGGCTGGCGCCCTACTCCTTTGAGTGACAGGCACTGCCTGATAGATCTTTAGCAGAGCTTGGAATCTTCAGCAGAGAGATGCCGTGCTGGCATTCTGCAGGCAGGAGAGGAAGCAGAGTCACAGTAAGCGAGTCAGTGATAGAATGCGCATGCTCCTTGACTGCCTTCTCCTCCAGCCTGATACAAGGCTAATCTCATAGCTCTCAACACCACAGGTGTAGAGACTGCCAATTCACCACTGCTCTCATCTCCCGAGATGCTTGTTAGGAGAGCTAAATCCCTCTCCACGTCATTTCCACTAAGGTGTTCCATTATTGAGCTATACAGGTATTTCTTATAACTCTCACTCCTCCTAGCCATAGGCTATATGGGCTGCAAAAGAAGATAGAAGAGTAAAGTGAAAGAGATGAGACAGAAAGAGAGAACAGAAGAAACTAAGAGAGGAGAAGGACCTGACCTGCCACTGATGAATTTAACACTGAAGGAAGTCATAAGCCAGGGAATGCAAATGGTCTCTAGAAGGTGAGAATGACCCTACTGCCAGTGAGCAATAAAAAAGAATCTCACTTCAAAAATACCTAGAAGGCCAGGTGTGGTGGCTCACAGCTGTAATCCTAGCACTCTGGGAGGCTTAGGCAGGCAAATTGCTTGAGTTCATGAGTTTCAGATCAGCATGAGCAAGAATGAGACCCTATCTCTAAAAATAGCCAGGTGTTGTGGTGGGTGCCCACATACTTCCTTGGAAAGCTGAGGCAAGAGGTTTGCTTGACCTCAACAGTGTGAGGTTACTGTGAACTATGATGCCATCGCACTCTACCAAGTGAGACTCTGTCTCCAAAAAACAAACAAACAAACAAACCTAGAAATATACGTAAGAAGGTGAAAGAGCTTTACGAAGAGAACTATAAAACACTGATAAAAGAAATCATGGATGACACAAACAACTTTAAAAACATCCCCGCTCCTGGACCAGTGGAATCAACATTATTAAAATGTTCATGGTACTCAGTGTGAATTATAGAAACAACGTAATTCCCATTTAAATACTAACATTATATTTTACAGATGTAGAAAAAAATAAATCTAAGCTTCATCTGGAAAAAAAACAAGCCTGAAGAGCCAAAGCAGTGTTAAGCAAAAAGAAAAAAATTTGGAAGTATCATATTACTTATTTCAAATTATAATACAATTTATAGTAATCAAAAAAGTATCATATTGAAATAAAAGCAGAGATACAGACCAATGGAACAGAATAGAGAACACTGAAATAAAAGTTATCTACCTGAAACTAACTGATCTTCAACAAAGCAGACAACAATATAAACTGGAAAGAGGAAGTCTTTCAATAAATGGTGCTGTGAAAGCTGATAGCCACAGGACAAGGAATGAAACAAAACATCTATCTCATACTATATACAAAAATTAATTCAAGATGTAAGGAACTTAATTGTAAGGCATGAAACTTTACAAATGCTAAGAGAAAATGCAGGGAAAACTTTTCTAGACATCACCCTATGCAAAGACTTCATCCATGTATCCTGGAGGCAAATAAAGCAATAACAAAACTTAATACATGGGATATAATTAAATTAAAAAGTATCTGCACAAAAAATACTTCTTTTCAAAAGAAGATATACAAATGGCCAATGAACATATGAAAAAAATGCTCAACATCACTACCATAAAGGAAATACAAATTAAAACCACAATGAGATATCATCTTACATTTGTCATAATAGCCATTATTTAAAAATAAATAATAGATGCTGGCATGGATCCAGAGAGAAAGAAATGCTTATATATTGGTGGGACTAAAAATTAGTACAACCTCTATAGAAAATAGCATGGAGATTCCTGAAAGCAATAAATGTAGTAACTATCTGGGTACCTATCCCAAGGAGAAGAAATCATTTTATCAAAAAGATACATGCACTCAAATGTTTATCACAGCAGAAATCACAATTGCATAGATGTAGGATCAACCTAAATGCCAATCAATTCATGAATAGGTTAAGAAAATGTGGTATAGGTTTGGCGCCTGTGGCTCAATGGGCTAAGGCGCCAGCCATGTACAACTGAGCTGGCAGGTTCGAATCCAGGCCAGGCCCACCAAACAACAATGACGGCTGCAACCAAAAAATGGCCTGGCATTGTGGCAGGCGCCTGTAGTCCCAGCTACTCAGGAGGTGGACGCAGGAGACTCGCTTGAGCCCAGGAATTGGAGGTTGCTGTGAGCTGTGATCCCACAGCACTCTATCCAGGGTGACAGCTTGAGGCTCTGTCTCAAAAAAAAAGAAAATGTGGTATATACATCATGGAGTGCTACTCAACCATACAAAGAAATGCTGTCATTTGTAGCAACCTGGCTGGAACTGAAGATGATTATCCTAAGTAAAGTATCTCAGGAATGGAAAATTAAATACATCATGTATTTGCTAATATTGAGAGCTAAATAATGGAAAGCATGAGCACTAAGAAATTTAAAAGACACTGGAAACTAAGGAGGACAGAGGGTGGGAGGGGGTGAGGAATAAAAATTTACCTAATGGAAACAATGAACACTATTCTGGTGACTGCCACCTTCAAACATAAAAAGGTTTAGTATTATAATCACATGGGGCCATCCTTCTTGTGTATATGGTAGGTTGTTGACCAAAAGGTGATTATACAGTGCATGATTGTATAGTGTTCCAATCACCTTGTAGCCTTTTAAAAAAAGACATTTGTTTTGGGCGGCTCCTGTGGCTCAGCAAGTAGGGCGCCGGCCCCATATACCGAAGGTGGCGGGTTCAAGCCCGGCCTCGGCCGAACTGCAAAACAAAAAAATAGCCGGGCGCTGTGGCGGGCGCCTGTAGTCCCAGCTACTCAGGAGACTGAGGCAAGAGAATCGCTTAAGCCTAAGAGCTGGAGGTTGCTGTGAGCAGTGTGACGCCACGGCACTCTACCCAGGGCGATAAAGAGAGACTCTGTCTCTACAAAAAAAAAAAAAAAAAAAAAAGACATTTGTTTTTTCTTAATATTTTGGAACAGTAAAAATGTCACCTACAGTTGAATATTGCCAACAATCTAAAATCAGCTTGGAAGTACTTTTCCCCAATGGTTCTAGTAAAAAATGCAGTTCTCCCAATACCTTGATTTTAGCCCAGTGAGATCCATGTTGAACTTCTGATCTATTAAACTGTTAAACTGTGATTTAAATTTTATGTTAAGCTGTTATATCTGTAGTGATTTGTTATAACACCAACAAGGACCTAACACTTTATCCTACTTTTTTCTTCCTCTTTTTTTTTTTCTTGTTTTTGTTGTTATTATTTCAGGTTATTGTGAAAGTACAAACAACCAGGTCACTATATTTGAACTTGTTAGGTAGGGTCTCCGTCCCACACCCAAAAGGTATGCCATACACCCCACATTGTTTGCATTGAATGTGTAATTGCTTTGGGTAATATAGATATTTTAATAGTGTTGATTCTTCTCAGCCAAGAGCATGGTACATTCTTCCATTTATTAATATCTTCGGCTTTATTGCCTTAGGGTCTCAGAAGATATAATGCATAATTCCAATTCTTTTCATTTTGTTGAGGTTTGATTTATGCCTTAGGATATGATCTATTTTGGAGTATGTTCTGTGGGTTGTCAAGAAGAATGTATTAGCTTAGCTAATTAGCTTATCTTTTGGATGGTGTGTTTCGTATTTGTCTGTTAAGCCCATTTGTTCTAGTGTCGCATTTATGTCCCTTGTATCTCTGCTTAATTACTGTTTAGAAGATCTGACCAGCTCTGCCAGAGGGATGTGAAAGTCCCTAGCTATTGTGGTGTTATAGGATATCATATTTCTCAGACCAATGAAAGTCTGTTTTATAAATCTGGGAGCAATTAAGTTGGGTGCATAAATATTTAGAAGTGAAATGTCCTCTTGATGTTCCTTTGACCAGTAAGAAGTGACCATCCTTGTCTTTCTTAACTTTAGTTGCTTTAAATCCACTTGTATCTGAAAATAAGATTGTGACACCTGCTGTCTTCTGATTCCATTTACCTGAAATATTCTTTTCCAACCCTTCACATTGAGTCTTGTTTTGTCCTTCAAGTTTAGGTCTTTAGATGTGTTTCCTAGAGACAACAAATGAATGAATTGTGATTTTTTCTTTTCTTTTCTTTTTTTTTTTTCCAATCAGCCAGCCTGTGCCTCTCCAGTGGGGAATTCAAGCTGTTAATATTTGCTAAGAGGATTGATAAGTGTGGTCAAGTTCTATTTATCTTTTTCTGTGAAGGTTCATTCCTTAGTTTTATCCTTTCTGCCTTTGTGTAAGCTAGGTTTTGTCCTTCATTTTGTGGGTGCTTACTTGGCTGGTGGTCCATTGTGATGTTGAGTGTGGGGAATACATCTAAGTATTTCCTGTAGAGCTGATCTCATTGTGGCAAATTTCCTCAATGTTTGTATATTAGTGAAAGATTTGATTTCTCCATCAATTTGGAAGCTTAGTTTAGCAGAATACAGAATTCTAAATAATGTGTTATGATGTCAGGGAGATGGAAAACACATGCTGGATTTAACCGTATATGACAGAGTTAGCAGCCACCCTCTAGTTACAAAGGAGACCAGGTCTTGTCTTTCTGACTCTTTTGCCCTCAATCTGGGCCTTTCTCTCTTTTCTTTTCTGCCTCTTACTTAAGAAGGTTAAGGTAGATGAACATTCTCTTCTGGCTTGGAAAGTTTCAGCAGACAAATCCATTGAAATCCTGATGTATCTGCCCCTGTAGATCATTTGGCACTTACTCTGGCCTGCTTCCAGAATTTTCTCTTTCATCTTGATTTTGGACAGGCTCATTAAAATATGTCTTGGAAAGCTCTATTTGTGTTGAGATGAATCAGAGTTCAATCTCCCTCTATAAGGAGTGTTTTGGAATTTTTTAGTGATATTTGGGAAATTTTCATTTGTGATATCCTCCTGTAGGGATTCCATTCCTTTGGGATGTTCTTCTTCCCTATCAGAAATACCTGTAATTTGTATGTTTGAAGGCTCTATGAAGTTCCACAATTCTCTGAGAAAATGTTCTGCTTTCACTCTCTCTTCTTTTCTACCTCTTTAACTACCTGTGTTAGCTCAAGACCTTTGTCATGTACCTCTAAAAGTCTTTCTTCTCCATGGTCTAATTCCCTGATTAACTCCTTTAAGTCCTTAAGCTCTACCATATCCATTTTATATTCTTCATATCTTTTACCTGTTTTTTGTTCTGTTTTCCACTTTCTCATCAATTCACTATATTGTTTTTGCCATCCATATTTTAAATTCCCTTTCTGTCATTTCTATTAATTCTATATACGTAGAATTTCCTCTGTAATAACTACTTCATTGTACCTTGGGGGGTTGCTCTGTTCTGGTTTTTTATGTTGCCAGAATTTTTCTGTTCATTCCTCATCATGTGTATTTTCTTCTTGTTCATTCCTTCCCCTACTTTTTCCTTCTCACTACCTTCTTCTCTTTAAATTACCTTGTCTCAGAGATTAGGCGTTGAAGTGGCTTTTTGGTATAATACCAAAAGGAAAATAAGAGTAAAGAGCAAGAAGGGAGAAACAAAAGGATAAAGTGGAAAAACAAAAAGAGGAGGTAGAAGGAAAGAATTGAATAAAAGGGACAGTAGCAGAGAATAGAGCAATAGGAGAAATGGTGGTATTCAACAGAGTGTTTTCACCTCCCCTCAGCTGTCAGACTTTGGGGAGCCAAGCTGGTGTGTCCTTCAAAGTCAGGAGCTCCTTACCAGCCTAGGAAAAATCAAGACCCTACCTCTGCCAAAAATAGAAAGAAATCAGCAATATGTCTCAGTGGGGACCTACTGATACATTCTACGAAAAGGTCAAAGCCATAAGTACACCCTGGACAATAAGCTAATGGCCTCCTTGCATCAGACCAATGATGTGACAACCCCCATGCTGACCAGTTCATGACCCCCTAGCCTTCATATAAGAGGAAAAAAATGATAATTGTAAAAATAGATAAAGAAAATTAAAAATACAATTATATGAGATAAAGAAGAAAAGTAAGGATTTTAGCTGTTATATGAGAAATTTATGTGGGAAAGATGAAGAAAGTGGAAAAATATCTACAAAAAGAGAGAAAAAGGAGAGACATAAAAAAGAAAGAAAGAATAAATGGGACTGAAAAACCATTACCAATATGGAGGAGCCCTTGGTATTGAAAAAAGTAAAATTGAAAAAATAAAAATGCAACCAAACGAGAAAGGACTAAACAAACAACAATGAAAGAGAAAAGAAAAAAAAATGAAGGAAAAAATTGAAAAAAGAAGCAAAAGCCTAAAACAATTTATGTATGGGTGAGTGTGTGTATGTGTGTATATGTGTGTGTGTGTGTGTGTGTATAAATATATTGCCTGGACACCAGGTGGTGCTATGATGTTAGGGAGATGGAGAACACATGCTGGATTTAACTGTATATGACGGGGGTTAGAAGCCACTCTCTAGTGGCAAAGGAGATCAGATCTTGTCTTCCTGACTTCTTTGCCCTCAATCTGGGCCTGTTTGTTTCAGCATCCAGTCCCTGTAGTACTGGTGTCTCAAATGTCTCACCAGACTTCCCAGAATGCCGATCAAACAGTGTCCCCTGACAACAAAGTGGCCCTCCCAAAGTGCACCTCCCAAGGGGTGTAGGGACAACTCAGCACACCACACAAATGGCTGCTAAAGCTCAGCAGACATGCCAGAGCTGGCCATACACTAGGACACCATGGACTTTTCCCTCCATGTGCACAATCTTCCCACAATGGCAGCACCCACCAGCACCTAGCTAATGCAAGAACCATCCCTGCCAGCGTTCAGCCCTGGCCAACAGACACTGTTCGAGTTTACTTGCTAATCCAGCCCAGTCCAAAAAAAAAAAAAAATGCAGGACAGCCCTTTCCCATCTCCAGTCCTCCATAGGAAAGCCGGCTGAGTAGTAGGCCTTTGTCCATACCAAGCACCTGGCTTCTGTGTCAGTTTTCCTCAGCTCCCAGACCTCCTCGCTGGCTCCTGAAGTCTTCTACTGCTTCACTGTGTCGCTGGAATGATGATTTTGCGTAGGGTCCCCAGCCAGCAGTTGCTGAAGTCCACTTTCCCCTGTCTCACTGCAGGTAGTTGGTAAGAAGATATCTTCAGTCCACTATCCTGCTCCTCATCCTTTATCCTACATTTTTGTATTCATTTCTCCTATACAATCATGCTCTGTGTAAATACATAAATCAACCACATACACAAGAACAGTGGTCCCATGAGATTATAATGCTGTCTTATTACTCTACCTTTTCTATGTTTAGGTACACAAATACGTACCATTGTGTTACAACTACCTACAGTTTCCAGCAAAGTAACAGGCTATACAGAACAAGAGGCCATCCCAGATAGCCTATGTGTGTAGTAGACTATGCCACCTAGGTTTGTGTAAGTACACTCTATGATGTGGGGAAAATGGTGAAATAGCCTAATGATAGATTTCTTAGCACATTTCCCCATCATTAAACAACATATGACTGTATATCTGTCTCCCTTACTAGACTACCATCCTTTAGGATAAGGAGAATGTCTGAGTCATCCAGTTATTTGCTCATTTGGCTATTCCTCTTAGTCAAGGCTTCTCCTCTATTTTTTTAATATAAAATTTCTATGCCTTTCTTTTAAAATACTCAAAATAACTTTTGCTCAAATATCTTCCCAAGAACAATGATTGCATCAGGTTACTGCGGAGATCTTTTTACCCGAGGGAAAATAAAGTCTAGTCTCATTTACATCTAAAATAATAAGAATTACATTTAAAATAGGCTGTGTAGTTGAATGTTATACTTATTTACAGTGCCAATGCTGTGTTTGCTCTTAATCACATTCCTTGGAGAGATTTGCAGATATAGTGCTATTTCATCTCTTGGTGATTTAAAGTTGTTCTGATATCTTTTCACTGCCATTTTTAATTTTACTGCTTTTCACGTTTGTTTTTAATTCATGTTCCCTGTAAAAATTTTAATTAAAAATAATTTTATTTTTGAAGAATAAGCAAACTATTATATTAAAAAATCACAAAACAGAACTCATTTTTTATGATAATTTTTAAAAGGTAAAATTATGAGCTTTCTATAGATAGAAAGTAAACACATTCTAAAAAATTTATTAAATTTATTATTGATGAGCAAACTGGTAAGATGTTAAAATCTATTCAAAGGGTATTCCAAAGAACAGTCAAGTTTATAGATCAGAAATATTGAGGTGAATTTGTAAATGAAGGCAAAATTACTTCTTCCGTAATCAGGAGGGAAATCTCTTGAACATCCACCTGACAGAATTTGCTTGCATGTCTAAAGACAAGACTTATTTTGCATTGCTATCAGTAATCTACAGCTAAAGTATTGTAACAGATCAACATAAGTGCAGAGCCCTCAGAATCAGTCTCCAGGAAAGGCTCTAAAGAATGCATACATTTACACTGAAACATAAAATTCCCCCTACTCTTTTGTGTATCTCAATTTACAAAACATAATTGTGGCAATGTGAACCATAAAATGGTAATACATAACAAGTGTAAAATTATAGGTTTGCCAGAGAGCTATTCATATATGGTGAATTAGAAATTTTTAGAGCTAATACGTAGCAAAACTAGCTTGCATTTTTACAAGAGATCCAAATACAAAGTAATATCAAGTATCATTAGGAATGGAAAATGGTAAACAAATATAGGTAATTTAGCTGAACGATTAGCCGTGTTTTTAATCTAAATTAAGAGAAAGAGGGAGAAAGACATAGCTTTGAAGATTCTGAGAAATTTTGATCTGAAATCCCAGAAGAACCATGTTGGATTTTGTTGCTAAGAGAAATAGAGAAGTCATTAGATAATTAAAAAAAATCATTTTCTTTCATTTTGAGATGATGGTGTAACATCCGTATCCAAATTTCTTAAGTATAAGAGGAATTAGTGCCTGGATTTGTAAGATTGCTTAATTCTATGGCTCTCATTAAAAATCCATTTGTATCTCACACCACACCACATCTTTCAACCTGCTCTCTGTTTTTAATATTGACTTAATATTTGATATTTTATTTCTCAATGTGTTCAGAGCCCTAGGCAAAGAGAGACACACTAATTTGGAACTCCTCAAATTAAATACAAACATTTAAGATAATGCTATATTTTTTTAATTTGATATTTTTCCTGGTTTGAATGTTTCCTCCATAACTCATGTTGGTATTTTATTACCATGTTGATGGTATTCAGAGGTGAACCTTTAAGTAGATTACGTAATGAGGGCTCTGCCTTTATGAATGGATTAATACGATTACTGTGAGAATGGGCTCCTAATGAAAGAATGATTTCAGCCTGATTCTCTTCTCTTTCTTCTGCTCTTTCTCTCTTTCACCATATGATGTCTTTTGCCACATTATGACAAAGCACAAAGGTCCCCACTACATGTGGCACCATGCTTGTGAACTGTAAGCCAAATAAACTTCTTTTCTCTGGTGTTCTCTTTCAGCAGTAAACTAAGACAATACTGCTTTGCTGGGTTTTTTTTTAATTTAAAAATAGGTTTCTGCTTTTTCATCTCAAATACAAAGTGTTTGGGGGGACATAATACATTTCATTGTTTCTTCTTTTGCTGTCTACTCAAGAACACTTCTTTTTTTCTTTTTTTTTAATAATTTTATTGAATCATAATTGTGTACATTGGTGCAATCATAGGGCACGATTCATATACATTCAGAAATATTTTGATCGTACTATTACAGATAGCCTTCATGGCATTTTCTTGATCACTATATAAAGACATTGATACTCTACCTTTAATAAGTTTCACCAGTACCCTGCTAACATGCACCATAGGTGTGTTCCCACTAATTGCCCTCCCTCTACCCATCCTCCCCCATCCCCTCCCCTCCCTTTCCCCTTTCCCTGTATTCCTGTGCTATAATTGGGTTTTTGCCTTCATATGAAAGCTATAAATTAGCTTCACATTAGGGCTGAGTACATTGGATACTTTTTCTTCCATTCTTGAGATACTTTGCTAAGAAGAATATGTTCCAGCTCCATCCATGTAAACACAAAAGAGGTAAAGTCTCCA